>CABHPH010107203.1:10499-23039 GCA_902168325.1 Peromyscus nudipes | reverse complement strand
AAAAAAAAAAAAAAAAAAAAAAAAAAAACAGGATGAAATTTCTTTTCTTTTTTAAAGACACAGGGTTGGGATATAGCTCAGTAGCAGAGCTCTCACCAAGCACCCTCAAGGACCTAAGTTGAAAATAACATGTGTATTCATTAATTAGAGTGCTACACGCAAAAATATATTTTATGAAACAAAATGTAAGGCCATGCATGGTGGTTATGCCTTTAATCCCAGCATTCAGGAAGTAGAGAAAGGCAAATCTCTGTGAGTTTGAAGCCAGCCTGGACTACATATTAAATTTCAGACCAACCAGGGCTACATAGTGGGATCCTGTCTCAAAAACAAACAAAAAACAAAAACAAAACAAACAAAATAAAATCCCAAGACATGTAAAAGTTTATAAAGTAAAACTGTCCACCTCTCAATAGTGAGATGAAGTTTATTTCTAGGTTGTTTTTGTCATTACTGTTGTATAAACGTCTAAGAGTGCCCCACGGCTCCCCCTAAGCATTAGAAAATATAAACTTACTTCATCAGAAGCAGAGCGCAGACACTGGACGGCAGCCTGCTTTTTCATCTCCTCTAGCGTTAGATCTGAGCACTTCTTCTTACTCCTTCCCCATTTCTTATAAGCTCCTTTCTCCCAGCCCAAGATGTCATTCTCCTGCAATGAGATTGCACCAGGTTAGATGACTTAAGACTGGAGAATCAGTTTAAGGAGCCCTGCACACAAGTGCTTACACATACATTTCCTACCAAATACTCAAGATGAGCACCTCAGAACCCAGCGCTCACTGGAGTCTGCTTAGATTATTCATCTTCTCAAGAACCTGACTACTTGCAGTGGTAAGACATGCCAACTTGCAAACAAGTCAACTCATGCTTGTGCATAAACAGAAATGTAACTAAAACGCAATATAAACTCTGTACTATACACTAAATGTCTCCTACAACTTCTGCTTTTCAGTGAGTATTCGGGCTATGGTAAGGTCTTACAGCTTATCAGTTAAATGGTTAAATCCTATTTCTCTACCTTACTGTCTAAAGAACATCCAATAGTTAAAAAGCATTTTACAGGGTTTGCCAGTTTATTTTCCCTGGCTTATATATGCCAGTACAAAAATCTAAAGACGGGTGGTGGTGGCCCACGCCTTCAATCCCAGCACTTGGGAGGCAGAGGCAGCCGGATCTCTGTGAGTTCAAGGCCAGCCTGGTCTACAGAGTGAGTTCCAGGAAAGGCGCAAAGCTACACAGAGAAACCCTGTCTTGAAAAAAATAAAACAAAACAAAACAAAACAAAAAGTTTAAAAAAAGGGGGGGTTGGGGATTTAGCTCAGTGGTAGAGCGCTTGCCTAGCAAGCCCTGGGTTCGGACCTCAGGTCCAAAAAGAAAAAAAAAAAATCTAAAGACAATTTCTTTTTTTTTTTTTTTTTTTTTTTTGGGTTTTTCGAGACAGGGTTTCTCTGTGAAGCTTTGCGCCTTTCCTGGAACTCACTTGGTAGCCCAGGATGGCCTCGAACTCACAAAGATCCACCTGGCTCTGCCTCCCGAGTGCTGGGATTAAAGGCGTGCGCCACCACCGCCCGGCTAAAGACAATTTCAAAAGCAAGGGCACTGGTCTCAGGAGATAGAGAAAAGCAAATGAAGGACATGGGATATAGAAGGAAAAGAACCACAACTATAAATTTCAACCATCTTTTTAAGAGCAAAATGCAAACCATCATATGCCAACCCAATTTTCACTTTGATCCAAAACACAGAAATGATTCTTATGCTGACTAATATGAGTGGAAGCAGATGCCCCTGTGTGCTCCTCACACTCAGAACTTGTAATAGTCATTTGCTGGCCATGCTTTTAGAACTAATTTTTTGGGTGAGTGATATTATTTCCATTTTCAAAAAAAACAAAAAAACAAAAAAAACGCTGTTGATCAAATGAGAATGATCAGTTTCCATTTATTGACTGTGTTTAGCTCGACTATATCTGAGACCCAACACTTTTTTTTAAGCTGGTATAGCTATTTTAATATCTGACAAAATAGATTTCAAACCAAAACAAATCAGAAGATATATGGAATAACACTACATAATCATCAAAGAAAAATATCTTTCAAAAGGATATTGCAACTCTAAACATTTTTACACCAAACACAAAGGCACTCAAGTTCATAAAAGAAATACTGCTTCTACAGCTGAAATCATATATTGACTCTCACAAAGTGATTATGGATGACTTCAATACTCCACAGTTGCTGATAAACATGTTATCCAGACAAAACTGTACAAAGAAATGCTGAAGTTAAATAATGTCATACTTCAAAATAACTTAGCAGATATTCACAGAACATTTCAGCTAAATGCAAAAGAAAATACCTTCTTCTCAGCAGCTCAAGGAACTTTCTCCAATATTGAACATACATAATCTACAACTGTGAGCTGCTTGCATGATATGCTGGATCAATAGTGGCACAAGCATTGAGGGAGTTTCTTAGTTTCTTTTCTTTTCTTCTTGCTATTTTCATTTGATAATGCAGTTATGAGATCTCTTAAAATGGCTCTTATCCATTTAGCTGAACTAACTGCATCTACTAGAGCAAGAGATTCCCCGGAAGGATTTAGCAGGTGGAGGTACTAGCTGGAGGTTGCTCTAGCTCTAGTCAAACGCCCGTGAGTGCGTGTGTGCGTGCTTGCATGCGTGCGTGCGTGTAGACCCAACACTTCTTATCTGTGATATCTTCTGGAGACAGATTGTGTTCTGTAACAAGAACATAGGCCAGAGCCTTAACAATGTTGACTCAAAGCTTCTTCAAGACAGAGAAAATGCTCTAAGCTCCTGTGGTTCACACTATATTTAAAAAAAAAAATGTGAGGATGGAAAGATGACTCAGTGGTTAACAGCACTGGTTGCTTTTCTGGAGGACCGGGGTTTGATTCCCAGCACTCACATGACATCTCACAACTCTCTGTAACTCCAGTTCCAGGTGATCCATTACCTTCCTCTGGCCTCTGTGGGCACCACGAAGCATGTGGTACACAGACATACATTCAGGAAAACATCCATACACATACAACAAAAAATTAGGGGGAAAAAAACATGCAGGAGGGTCACTTGCAAAAAAAAAAAAAAAAAAAAAAAAGAAATGGATGGATAGTTCTACCTGGGCTGAGATTAGATCCCCTCTTAATGAGCATCCAGAGCCTGAAACCTATTACATCTCAGCAGAGGTGACATGCACTCAGCAGTCTGTACAAACTGCAAACTCACAAGGACATGCGGTCTTTCGGAAGCACAATTTGACAGCATATGTCATCATGCAAACATGTTAAGCATGTGCTTTTGATCCAGTAAGTCTACTTCTGGGAATTCCTAAGGAAATAATCAGTAATGTAAAAGATTTAGCAAAGCTATGGTGACTGTATCATTGTCAATAATGGCAAACAAGGAGAGACAAACTAAATGTTAAATAGGAGAACATGGATAAATAAGTCATGATTCATGCAAACACAGGACAGGACAGCTACTAAAGGAATTTGAAGTGGACTGGCATGGAACACTATGATAATATAGTAGTTAACTACAGTATGAGCTTATTTTACACACACACACACACACACACACACACTCAAACATCTGACAAGAAATGCTATGAATATGATCCCAAGAAATAAAACAAGATTTTTATCATTTATACTGTCTTATGAGTCATACTCAAAGATCAAAAAAAGCTTTACACTCAAAGCTTGGGAGTTGACAGATAAATAAGAGGCAGCCTGTGGATCTCTACCCTAACCTGGTACCTAGTAACAGCCTCAGCTTTCCTGCCTGGCAGGCCTTTATGTGTACATGGAGAAAGAGCCATCCTCTTACCAGCGGGTTTTCCCTTTGGCATTAGGCTGCAACACAGAATACAACATAATCTCCAATTGTTGGAGATGTGCAGTCTAGCAGGAAGAAGTGAGCCAACCATTCTGGGATGGCAATCACCAAGGAGATGCTGAAGAGGCATGTTCTATTCTTGGTCTGGGAGATAAATAAAGGTTTCCAAGGAGGAATGGTCACTAATGCACACTGTTACACACTGAGTAGAAGTCTGGCTACTTGAGAGAGCAAATTATGCAGAAGAAACAGTGGACTTTACAAGGCATAGAAAATATGCTCTGTAAAGAGTCTGACTAAAAACAGTTGAAGGTCAAAAGAATAGATAATTTAAGGAAATAATGTAGAGAAAAAGAAATATTTCTGAAGTTTTTACTGGTGAAATTTGAAATCTAATTCAGTAATGAGTCTGTGCCATATATCTATACTACTGAGAATGGACTTTGTAGGCTGGGGCCGTAGCTGCAGCGCTCTAGAACAGAGGTCCTAGATTCCATCTCTCCACCAAAGATGACTAATTCTTTGGGAGGAGGGTAACATTTGACTGATTAGAGTTCAAAGTTAGCATTTCCTGTCTATGAGAACCAATAAGCCAAGCCAGACACAGTCATGAAGGGCTGTGGTCCAGATACTCAAAGGCTGAGGCAGGAGGATGAATTGAGCCCAGAAGTTCCAGGCCAGCCTGGATAAAATAATAAGACCACTGCAGGAAAACAAAACAAATTAATCACAAATATTCAGTTGTTAAAGTGAGTTTTTTTCCCTTCCAGAAAGACACAAATCTGGCAAGATACACATAGGATATGCCATCTTAGAAGCCAGGTATCATGGCATGAATCTGTAATCTTAGTACTTAGGAAGCTGAGGCAGGAGGATCATGAGCTTCAGGCCAGCTTGGACTATATAGTGAGACTCAGAAACAAAAATAGCACCAGTGACATGGTTCATTAGGTAAAGAAACTTGCTGGTAAACATGACAGCCTGAGTTAAATACCTGGGACCCACGACATGGAAGGACGACCAACTCCTGCAAGTTGTTCTCTGGTTTCCACACATACACCGTGGCATGCTTGCCTCCAAACATACACAATAAATAATAAATCTAAATACACACCCACACACACCACGCACACCATCTTTTAAGGTTAGGTGTTAACACTGATATAATTCACACATTGTAAAACTTTTGGCCGGGCGGTGGTGGCACACGCCTTTAATCCCAGCACTCAGGAGGCAGAGCCAGGTGGATCTCTGTGAGTTCGAGGCCAGTCTGGTCTACAGATCGAGATCCAGGACAGGCTCCAAAGCTACACAGAGAAAACTTTTGTTTAATTTTGGTGTTAGGAATGGAACCAGGGTTGTACATACTACCCTTTACTTTTAACATCATTTAGGTTTTTGTTTTGTTTTTGTGTATCCACAAGGCTACATAACAGGTATCACTATTTAACTTTAAACACTTCCTTCAACCTAAAAAGGAACTCTGTGCCTGTGAGTACTTTTCTTCATACATAGCCCTGCCTATGCAGATGCTAACAATGGAGTTATGTGATGCCTGCCCTTTGGGTTTAGTCTTCCACTTAGCATGTCTCCAACACTCATCCATGCTGTAATAACATGGATCAGTGTTTCATTCCTGTTTATGAACAAATTAATATGAACTGTATAGGCGAAGTGTGTTTTATTTACCCATTTAGCCACAGATAGATGTTTGAGTTATTTCTATCTTTTGGCTAGCAGCCACACTGCTACGGACGCTCAAATACAAGTCTTGGCGTAGACACCAATTTTCAATGCTCTTGGTATAGATAGAAGATGGATGGATGGATGGATGGATGGATGGATGGATGGATGGACGGACGTGTTGGACCACATTTGAACTGTGTTTAATATCTGAAGAATTACTAGACTGTTTTCCAAAGCAGCTGCTATACAACCACATCAGCACCCTACCAGCATCTGTAACTGTCTTGTATTCTTTACTGTACCCACCTTCTAATAACAACTGATGCTAAGCCCCTTCCTGTGGACCGAATGTCATCTCCATACTGTCTGTGACAAATGTAGCATGGAGTGTTTCTCAGTGCTGAGATGCAGGAGCTCCTAACCCAACTGCCTGCATATCTTTCAGAATATGACTTGTCTCTTCCATCTCCATGATGGTGTTACCTGAAATGCCAAAGATTTTCACTTGTAGTAAGGTCTTATTAATTTACATACACTCTGGATTCTTATTCTTTTGCCTCATATCTAAGCAACCACTGCCTAACCCAAGTTTTTAGCCCTTATATTCAAGTGTCTGGTCCATTGTGAATTAACTTTTCTATATAGTAGGATGCAGAAGTTAAGCTTCATTCTTTATTTTGATATCATAAAAACATAGAATGTTTTGTGAATCTGCATGCCATCCCTGTGTAGGGGTCATGCTAATCTCTGCATTGTTCCAATTGTATTATATGTGCTGCTGAAATGAACATAGCTTCATTCTCTGTTTAGTACCCAGGGGCCCAGGACCATTTGCTGAAAGACTGTTCTTCCTACATTGTTGGAAAACCACCTGACCATAGATGAAATGGTTAATTTCTGGTTAATTTCTTGGTTCCAGCTCACTGACTTTGACTCCTAGTCATAAGCCAGGACTAAACTGTATTATCAGAGCCTTGTAGGAAAATCTGAAATTGGGAAGTAAGTCCTCTGAAGTTGCTATCATTTTGTTTGTTGAATTTGGGGCTACTGTGTATTCCATGAATTTCTCATATAAATTTCAGGATCAGCATGTCAGTCTTTGCAATATAAAGGTGGCTGGGGTTCTGATGATGACTGGTGAGTCTACAGATCAGTCTGGGAAGTACTGCCATTTTAATCATACCGAGTTTGTTCATCATGAACACATTTTTCCCATTTATTCAGGTTTTGAGGTTTTTGCACATTTATCACTTTCATACAGAAGTCTCACACTTCTGCTAAATGTACTCCTATTATTTTGTTTTTGAAACTATTGTACATGGAACTGTCTTCATTCCTTTAGGGCACCCTCTCCCGCTACACTTCTTCCTCTCCATTTTCGTGTTGTTTTTATAGTACTGAGGATGAAACCAGGACCTCCACAAACTAGGCAAATGCTCTACTACTGAAATGTATCCCTAGCACCAACTATTGTCCTCCCCCCAATATGGATATTCATCCTTTAACAGGCATCTCTTTTCAATAAGATTATGTCATATCTGACTAGAGGTAGTTTTACTTCTTTCCAGTCTGGATGTTTTTTCTTCTTAACTGTCCTGCTAATGGTCACTCACAGAAAGACTTTATGTATTTTATCTTTGATAATGTCCTCACACAGATACTATCAAATTCTGGCATTAACCAGAAAGCCAGATTTACAAAACTGAATCTTTTCTTCTTTTTTTTTTTTTTTTTCCGAGACAGGGTTTCTCTGTGTAGTTTTGTGCCTTTCTTGGAACTCACTTTGTAGACCAGGCTGACCTTGAACTCACAGAGATCCGGCTGCCTCTGCCTCCCAAGTGCTGAGATTAAAGGTGTGCGCCACCACCGCCCTGCTTGAATCTTTTCTTGATGGCTGCCTGTTACTACATTGGTGTGCTGTAGAAGCACATGAAGCGGTTTAGTATGATTTATGACTCGAATATCTGTCAAAAATTTCACTGCATTATAGGCACACAGAGCTATTTACTCTCCGAGTTTTAGGTTCAACTCACTGGGAAATATAAAACCTGTAACAAAAGCTACATAAAAAATATAGCACATCATATATACCTTTTGCATTCTATTCTTTCCACTTGATTTCAAGAGCTCTCCCACTCTGTACTTTTCTGTTTTGTATAGTATGTATTATAAGTATTAACCAACATTTTATTAAAGTCACTGAACTAATCATCAGATTTTTAAAACAGTATAGTATAAAAAGACACAAAACACTTGTATTTTGTACTGAATATAAATGTCCCCCACTACTGAGTTCATGCTGAACTGGCTTGAGGGGAAGTCATCCAGTTGCACGTCCAGAAGTAGGGCTGGCCCTTGCTTGGTTTGATTCCAAGCTTCGATGTCCCTGGGCCTTCTCCTCTGCTTCTTTGGCTGCCTCCTCCTTTCAACTTGGTTTTGACCTAGCTCCTTGTAGGGGTAGAGGGGAGTGACACTGGGCATCAAGTTCTCACATACCATGCAGAACCATGGAGTGTTTGTTTCTGACTGGTCTCAGGCCTCTCTTGAGCAGATCCTTGAAGGCGAGCCCTACCACTTTGCTTTCAGCCACCGAGGGCCTGAAGTGGGTGTAGTGTATGAGCTGGGGAGAGGGGAAAGTAGCCTCATTCAGACTCACTGGGCTTCTGTTTTTCAGGAGGTTGTTAACAAGATGTGGGAGGCAGGGGTGGATGCTTAGCAGCAGACAGCAGTGATACCAGCTGTATTTTAGAATACCATGTTCTTTTTCTTCCTCCAGGTCCCAATCTCCTTTTTGATAGAAGACAGCATGAAGAAGTCAATCAAAGCCCTAACCTTATGTCACCTCACCAGGGTGTCTAGAAAAGCAGCTGCTAAAAAATAAACGGTTGCCTGGGGAGCTCTTCTGCCTCATCTGCTTTTGACACTTGATAACTGTGTTCTGCCTTCTAGATTAGGGCTTTGAAAAAACATACTTGATCTTATTCAGTGCCAACCAGTCGACTCTTAGTAGAGCATAGATGATAAAAAGATAACAAGTATGCATCAGTGAGTTTTCTGTTGCCGTGACAAATTAAACACACACACACACACACACACACACATACACACACACACACACACACACACACCCCTGAGGAAAAACCTGAAAGGGGGAAAGATTATTTTGGCTCAAAGTTTGAGAGATTTCAGATCATGGTGGGCTGGTTTCATTGTTTTGTTTGTTTGTCTTTTGAGATAGCGTTTCTGTGTGTGGCCCTGGCTGTCCTGGAACTCGCTCTGTAAGCCAGGCTGACCTCAAACTCAGTTCTGCCTTAGTGCTGGGATTAAAAGTGTGTGCCACCACTGCCTAGCTGGTTTCACTGTTTTTACACTACGTGTCAAGGTAGAAAACATGGTAGAAGAGCATAGCAATGGGAAGCTTCTTACCTCCTACTGTCTGGGAAGCAGAACAGGAAGACTAATAAGGGCAATGGAGCAGCAGCCAGGGACAAGATATACCCTCAAAAGCACATCCCATTGACCCCCATTCTTGAAATAGTTCCTACTTCTTCACACCTTTGCCCCACTTCAGGCCCTCAGTGGCTGAAAGCAAAGTAGCAGGGCTTGCCTTCAAGGATCTGCTCAAGAGAGGCACCTTCTGCCCCTATAAGGAGCTAGGTCAAAGCCAAGTTGAGCCGGATGGCGGTGGCGCACACCTTTAATCGCAGCACTGGGGAGGCTGAGCCAGGCGGATCTCTGTGAGTCCGAGGCCAGCCTGGTCTAAAGAGTGAGATCCAGGACAGGCACCAAAACTACACATAGAAACCCTGTCTCAAAAAAACAAACCAAACAAACAAAAAAACCCAAGTTGAAAGGAGGAGGCAGCCAAAGAAGCAGAGGAGAAGCCCCAGGGACATCGAAGCTTGGAATCAAACCAAGCAAGGGCCAGCCCTACTTCTGGATGTGCAGCTGGGTGACTTCCCCTCAAACCAGTTCAGGCTGGACTTTTAGGCACTTCTGAATGGAAACTATGGCAGAATCTAAGATAATCCACTAACGTCTTCTAGATAATCCACTAACCCACTGCTTAGAACTAATACCTGCAGCTAGTAGAAAGAGGAAACTCCAAACAAACAAATGGATTTTCACGGCAGCTAGACCCGCTTCTACCCTCTACATCTTCCCTTAACAGTGGGTGTCTCCTCAGTGGCTCTCTGACTTTAGTAGCCCGAAGTTTGCATCCCCACTACCATGTAGCTCTGCACTGCTGGCTGACAGAATGCTCGTTTCTTGTCTGTATTATTAAACTACAAATCCACAGCACAGCAGGTTCTTCCGAATCTTCTCTTGCTTGCTCTCAGCTCACAGCTCCATCACTTATAACATTCCCCAGCCCATGCATGGGCCCCTGGTGTCCCTGTCTCCAAACTCTGCCTAACCCAGTGTTTTGTTGCTATGCAAACTGTCAAATGCCTTTTAAGGGACCCATCCTTAGTTGTCTCTGTGCCCAATACTGTGTTAGGCATGTATTATGCTATTACATCTAAGTAGAAAATAGGAACTGAATATTAAAAATGCAGCATTTATCATCAAAGATTTATTTGTTCCACGATTTTGTTTTGTTTTGTTTTTTTGAGACAGAGTTTCTCTGTGTAGTTTTGGTGCCTGGCCTGGATCTCGCTCTGTAGACCAGGCTGGCCTAGAATTCACAGAGATCGACCTGGCTCTGCCTCCTGAGTGCAGGGATTAAAGGCTTCCTGGAATTAAAGGTGTGCTGGGATTAAAGGCATGAGTCACCACCGCCCAGCACAAAAATATTTTTTAACACATTCAAAAAAATGTAAACAGGCTGGAGAAATGGTTCAATGATATTAAAAGCCCATTATCACTCTTCCAAAGGACATGGGTTCTAGTCCTAGCACCCACATCAGGTGGCTCACAATTACATATAACTCCATTCCAGAGGATCTGATGTCTCTAACCTCTTCAGGCATCCATGCTCACAATGCAAACACACACACACACACACACACACACACACACACACACACGTATACACATACACACACACACATATACATATATACACACACACACACACACACACACACACACACACACACACACACACACACACACACACACACACACACACACACACACACACACACACACGATTAAAAATCATTTTTTAAAAATGTAAACAAAGGAGCTACAGATGTGATTCAGTTGGTTGAGCATTTGCCTAGCATGCAGGAAATCCTGGGTTCAATTACATAACACAAACTGGGCATGGTGGTGCACAATTGTAATCCTAGGACTTGTAAGGTAGAAGCAGGAGAACCAGAAGTTCAAGGTCATCCTTGGTTATACAGTGAGCTCAAGGTCAGCCTAGGCTACATAAAACCATGTCTCAAAAAGAAAAATAAGTCCTTCCGGTGTTCTGGGCAGAATATCGACCCAAGCTCATGCCATCAGCATTTGTACTGATGCTGCTCTGACTTGCACATTCCTCACATACATTTCTCCTTTTTAACATTTTCCATTAACATTACATGCTCCTACAAAGTAATTCTACACCTGATGATTAGTTTTGACTTTTTAAAATAATTTAAGTTATTTTACGTGCATTGGTGTGAAGGTGTCAGATCCCCTGGAACTGGAGTTACAGACCGTTATGAACTCCATGTGGGTGCTGGGAATTGAACCTGGGTCCTCTGGAAGAGCAGTGTGTGCTCTTAACCACTGAGCCATCTCTCCAGCTTCATGGATAGTTTTAATTTGAAATACATATTTGTTTCTGTCACCTTCACAGGTGGTTGACAACTGCAGGATAGGGGTTAAAAGCACTGGCTGCTCTCAAAGAGGATCCCAATTTGGTTCCCATCACCTACATTGAGTGGCTCACATACTGCTTGTATCTCTAGCTCAGGGGAATCTAAAATGTCTCCAAGGGCACCTGCACAAACGTGTCTACATACACTTAAATAAAACATGATGAAAATAAATTTAACAAAAACAAGACTTTTTTATTTGACCTTAGTCGTGGTCGTCATCATCATCGTCCCCCCGCCCCCCCTCCCCACACACACAAGCCAAGGTATCCTTTGCCTTACCAGGGCTAAGTAGAAAAGTATTTTTGGTGACTGGAGAGATGCTCAATGGACAAAGCACTTGCTGTACAGGTGTGAGGACCAGAGCTTGGATTCCCACAACCTATGTAAGAAGCTGGCCAGGCATGGCAGCCAACTATAATCTTAGCACTTGGGAGACAGACACAGAGAAGCCCAGAAACAAGTTCACCAGATTAGCTGGAATTGGCATAATACAGGTTCAATAGCACTGTCACAATAAATAGAGAGTAGTTGAGGAAGATAATCTGATGTCACAAGCCTCTGTTTGTACTCACACACATTTGAACATGCACATACACAATGCCCCCCCAAATAGTACTTTAGGGCTGTCTACTTGCACATAGATCTTCCTCATAACTCTAGACATAGTGTACGTTCCCCAGCTTTTATCTGTTGTGTCTATAAGCAATAAACCAGAACCTGGAAGGAGGATCAAATTTGGGTGGAGACTCACTGTTTCTCTGATCCCTGATCCCAACTTGTTGCAATGAATAAGAAACCAGAGAACACTTGACCACGTCTGTCAGTCTTGTGTATATACACTCTTCTTTGACTACATCTACACTTTACTCTGTACATTGCATAGCACTTGGTACATAAATACCTTGCCTTAGGAAATATATTGCTGTTGATTAAATCTTCTAGATTGAGACTCCTAATAAACAACTCTAAGAAATGAGAAGTTAAAGTCTTATTGAAAACAACCCATCCCCCAAGAATTGAAGTAGCTATGAGAAACTGCCTCATTTCTGGAAAGACCATTCTTCCGTGTTTGCAAAGAGAACATCTTACATGCCTCTCCAGAGTCTATTTTACATTTTCTAGAAAGACGGCAATAAATTAAAAGGCTGATCCAAAAATAATACATCTGGCCGG
>CABHPH010107202.1:5359-17031 GCA_902168325.1 Peromyscus nudipes | reverse complement strand
CTACAGACTCTTTTTTTTATAATTTATTTTATTTTATTTTACAATATAATTCAACTTTACATATCAGTCATAGATCACCCCGTTACCCCTTCTGCCACCCCGCCCCCCTCTCCCTGGCCCACCCCCCATTTCCATCTCCTCCAGGGCAAAGACTCCCCCGAGGATTGAGATCAACCTGGTGGACTCAGCCCAGGCAGGTCTAGTCCCCTCCTCCCAGGCTGAGCCAAGGGTCTCTACTAAGCCCCAGGTTTCAAACAGCCAATTCATGCACTGAGCACAGGACCCGGTCCAACTGCCTGGATGCCTCCCAAACAGATCAAGCCAATCAACTGTCTCACCCATTCAGAGGGCCTGATCTAGTTGGGGGCCCCTCAGCCATTGGTTCACAGTTCATGTGTTTCCATTTGTTTGGCCACTTGTCCCTGTATTCCATCCATCCCTGGTCCCAACAACTCTAGCTCACATAAACCTTCCTCCTTCTCGCCAACTGGACTCCCGGAGCTCCACCCAGGGCCTGACCGTGGATATCTGCATCTAGTTCCCTCAGTCACTGGATGGGGTTTCTAGTATGACAATTAAGGTGTTTGGCCATCCTATCACCAGGGTAGGTCATATTGGGCTATTTCTCAACTATTGCCAGCAGTCTATTGTGGGGGCATCTTTGTGGATTTCTGTGGGCCTCTCCAGCACTTTGCTCCTTCTTATTCTCATGTGGTCTTCATTTATCATGAACATTCCTTGTGTTTCCTCTCTGTACTTGATCCAGTTGGGATCTCCCGCTCCCCCAAGTTCTCTCTTCACCAACCCCACATTGGACAGAGGACTGATATCCAAAATATATAGGGAACTCAAGAAATTAAACATCAAAATTTTCAACAGTCCAATTAAGAAATGGGCTATAGAACTAAACAGAGAATTCTCAGCAGAGGAAACACAAATGGCTGAAAGACATTTAAGGAATTGCTCAACATCCCTAATCATTAGGGAAATGCAAATCAAAACAACTCTGAGATACCACCTTACGCCAGTCAGATTGGCTAAGATCAAAAACACTGAGGACACCTTGTGCTGGAGAGGATGTGGAGCTAGGGGAACTCTCATCCACTGCTGGTGGGAATGCAAGCTTGTACAGCCACTGTGGAAATCAATATGGTGCTTTCTTAGAAAATTGGGAATCAATCTCCCCCAAGATCCAGCTATACCACTCTTGGGCATATATCCAAGGAATGCTCAACCATACCACAAGGGCACTTGCTCAGCTATGTTCATATCAGCATTATTTGTAATAGCCAGAACCTGGAAACAACCTAGATGCCCTTCAACCGAAGAATGGATAAATAAACTGTGGTACATATATACAATGGAATACTACTCAGCAGAGAAAAACAACGACATCATGAGGTTTGCAGGCAAATGGAGGGATCTAGAAAAAATCCTCCTGAGTGAGGTAACCCAGACTCAGAAAGACAAACATGGTATGTACCCACTCATAGGAGAATACTAGTTGTGGAACAAGGATGACTGGACAGCCACTCACAACACCAGGGAGGCTACCTGGAAAACAGGACCCCAAGAAAGACACGGGGATCGCCCAATGATGGAGAAATGGATGAAATCTACATGAACAGACTGGACGTGAGTGGGGGTAATGAGGGGCGAGGGGCGAGGGAACGACTACAGACTCTTAATGACTTTCAAAGATTATTTGGAGACATTTCTCATCTACGAACTATTGTTGGAGTAAAAAGTGATGAACTGAATAATTTGTTCAAAACCTTAGAAAGTGACAAGGACTTAAATAGTCCAAGAGAATTATCACCTGAAGCTGAGAAAGAATTGGCCTTGGTAGAAAAGAAAGTACCTGAAGAACATGTGGATTGTATTGATCCAAAGCTGGATTGCATTTTGGTTATTTTACCCTCTAGGCACTCTCCTATAGGAATATTAATGCAGAGGGAAGATATTATATTCGAATGGTTATTTTTACCAAATAAACCGAATAAAAAATTAAAAACTTAATGGAAAAAAATCTCTGACTTGATTTTGAAAGGAAAATTGAGACTTCATCAATTAGCAAGAATAGACCCAGCAGAAATTGTTGTACCTTTAACTAAGGAGGATATTGAAAAATTATGGACAGAAAGTGAATCTTGGCAAAGAGTTTGCAGTAATTTTTTGGGAGAAATTAATAGCAAATATTCCAAAAACCATAGAATTGATCTTATAAAGAAAGCTGATTGGATTTTGCCTCAAATTGTATGGGAAAAACCCATATCTGGAGTTCGTACATTTTATACAGATGCAAACAAACAAGGAAAGGCAGGTTACAAATCAGAAAATTTAAGTAAAGTGGTTCAAAGTCCTTATAATTCCGTTCAAAAATCAGAATTGTATGCTATTCTGTTGGTATTAATGGATTTTTCAGAACCTCTCAACATAGTTACTGACTCTCAGTATGCTGAAAGAGTGGTATTACATATTGAGACTGCCAAATTTATCCCTGATGCATCAGAATTAACTTCACTATTTATTCAGTTACAAGATACAATCAGGAAAAGGAGTCATCCTTTATATATAATTCACATCTGATCCCATACGGGTCTGCCAGGCCCTCTAGCACAAGGTAATGATGAGATTGATAAATTATTGATAGGAAATGTGCTGGAGGCCTCAGAATTTCATAAAAAACATCATGTCAATAGTAAAGGTTTAAAAAAGGATTTTTCCATAACCTGGCAACAAGTCAAGGAAATTGTAAGGAAATGTCCTACTTGTTCCTTTTACAATCAGATGCTATTACCAGCAGGATGAAACCCAAAGAGTACTCAGAGGAATGAAATCTGGCAGATGGATATGTTTCACTTTGCAGAATTTGGAAAATTGAAATATGTACACCATACCATTGATACTTATTCAGGATTTCAATGGGCAAATGCTTTGAGTTCTGAAAAAGCTGATTCTGTAATCACTCATTTGCTAGAAGTTATGGCCATCATGGGTATACCTGCACAAATTAAAACTGACAATGCTCCAGCATATGTCTCTGTTAAAATGAAACAGTTTTTTGCTTATTACAATATAAAGCATATTACAGGTATACCACATAATCCTATAGGCCTAGCAGTTATAGAAAGATCAAACAGAACTCTAAAGGATATGCTAAATAAACAGAAAGGGGTAACAAAACCCCCCAGAAATAGGCTGCATAATGCTCTATTAACTTTGAATTTTCTCAATGCTAATGAGAAAGGAACAACAGCTGCAGAGAGACATTGGATAATAGAAAAAACTACAGAATTAAATCAGTCTATATACTTTAAGGATATGCTGACCTCAGAATGGAAACCAGGATATGTGTTACGTTGGGGACGAGGATTTGCTTTTGTTTCTACAGGAGAAGATAAGCTGTGGATACCATCAAAATTGATAAAGGTTCGATTTGAACAAGAGAGACCTCTTAATTAGAGGAGGTGATAGTTCATCAACCAACATGACCATCCTATTTAAACTAACTTATACCATTAACACATGCCTTTTCATTTAATCAGATATAACTTGCTAAAAGGGAACCTCCCCAAAAATTAGTCTTGGGGAAACGTTTTTGTTTTTGTCTTTTAGAAGAGCGAAGGCTAAGGAATCTGAAGAACACTGGACAAATGAGACAGCTGAAGAAAAAGGACAAATAATCTGTCCCAAGAAAAAGAGTAAAATGGCCTATTGGTATATCATCTACAAAATTTCATAAGTCTTCCTAAATGTTTGTTTCTGCTCTTCTCTAAAGAAATTTAACACTATTGGTCTTCTGTAGTCCCAGTTTAATTAAAATTTAAAGCTGGCTTTGGAGTTGGAGAATGGCTCTCTCCTTCTTTAAACTCAAGCATGTTGTTAAAAGGAAAATGCAAACTCCCTGTATCATGCCAGAAGAAAGAGCCATCTTCTGATATGGGACAGGAGAAAAACCAAATTAATTAAGGGACTATTGTATTACTACTAATCTCAATTCTTTAATTCTATTCTGATTCTTTAAACTTTTCTTAAAGTATGAATTTTATATCAAAATTTACAAGATTAATATATATACATTTTAAACTTTGTTAAGATAATAATGGTCATATAGAATACTAACTAATTCTAGGAAAAAAAGGCTTCAATTAGCTGCCTATATATGTCTTTGTGTTTGAGTCTCTTATCAGTTTTCTGCAGGAAATCACGGCCAGGCCTAACATCAATTGAAGTCTCCAGGAAGAAGATGGGGCCCCACAACAACAACAATTCCACATGGACAATAATAACACCACTAAGCTGACAAACATCATCTACAGATCAGCTTTGGACAACAAACTGCTCAGAGCAGTTTTGAGATGGTTAGCCAAGATGATCCAGTTTCAAAGACTATTTGAATAAGGACTTGAGATAAGCCCTGAACTTTGACATTATGCTCAAACTGGACAACAAAGGATATAGCTACCTTTTCTAGAATTTGACAATTAACCCAAAGTTTTTCTTTTCAGAATAAAGATACCTTCACCCATATCAAGCAAGAAGCAATTTTAAGAATATGACGCCCACATTCCCAAAGAGGTGGTGTGGGGCGGGTGGTTTTTTGTCCTTTTAATGCATTTTGGGTCTAGGATAATCTTCATTGTTTAGGAGGGTTGGTTACAAGTTGTTGTTAAGGGTTAGGAAAAGGGCTAAGCAAAGAAGATTAGATTTAAGGTTCTTGTTTAAAAGAAAAAGAAAAAAAGAGATAATTACTAGTTTTAAATTACTTTGGATTGGATTTTTTTATATTGTATACAAATTATATATATTGAGATTGATATTGTTAGAAAATGCCATACATATATTTCTAATCTTGTTCAAGATATTTTACTTACACTGTTCATTTAACAATGTAATGCAATTTGCTGATCCTTGAATGTTATTATTACCAACTATTAAGATATAAAGAAATGAAAGTTAGTAGTTAGACATTACAACTGAACTTGTAGTCATATTAGGTGTGTTTTCAAGATTGAGCAGAGGCCCTAGGGGGTAGGTTTTCGCAGGGGTGCAGGGGTCACGACCAGGACTCCGCACCAGTGACTGAGGCGCTCGGGGTAATATCTGCCGAGAGACCCTGACTGCAAGTGACAGACTTGAGTAGGAGTCGCCCAGACGCGGCCGAGCTGCAGCATCCAGGGGAAGACATGCCGACTGCCAAGCAGTTAGCTGACATTGGCTACAAGACCTTCTCTGCCTCCATGATGCTCCTCACTGTGTATGGAGGTTACCTCTGCAGCGTGTGCGCCTACCGTTATTTCCAGCTGCGCAGTGCCAGGCGCCAGGCGGCAGGCGGCAGAAGAACAGAAGACTTCTGGAGTCCTGTAGAGCTCAGCTTTTGCTTCTGAGTGGCCAGGCTTGAGACGTGAAATGGAAAGACCTCCCCTGTACGTCATCCATGGCAAGAACTAAGCCATGGTGACTCTCACACCTGCTGGGCTAAAGTGCCGTGGTCTCTGTGGTCCTACCGGCTTGTGCCATTTTGACAGTGTGTGGAGGCTGTCAGATGAATGGGAATGTGAGGATGAGGTTTATTACAGAGATTAAAAAAAAAAGATTGAGCAGATATATTTTGGATAGACAGGTCATCTTCAAACCTTTCAGAGATCTACAGAATATGGTATTTAAAATGTTTTAATAACTTAGAAAATTTTTCTTTTTGTTATGACTATGAGACATGTCTGCTCCTGGCAGTACCAATCTACTTCAGAGAAAATATGGGCATTGAAGAAACTGCATATGGAGTTAACTTTCACTGTGGCAAAAGTTAGCCACTGAACAACAAAGTATCCTCGAATCAACTGCTGACAAAATGGACAGACAGGACACAAAACAAAGGACTACCGATTCTTGCCAAAACAAGTGTGGTTGTGGCTTTAACAAAAGGCATCTTCTGATGCCAGGACAATATGGACCATCCCTGAAGTGGCCTTTGCAATCTGGAAAAGGTATTGTGCCCTTTTCTTCGAAGGCAGCTGAACAGGCAGTGAGCCGATGACTTCTGGTGTGCAATGGTACTGAACAGCAGCTGAAACAGTTATTCTTGAAGAGTAACTAAGCTCACACCTCTCAATAGTAGACTGGCATTTAATAGAGGGATATGGAGAAGAGCGGGATGCCAAGATGAAGCCACACACACACAGCCAAGAAGAATGGACAGCTGAATTAAAAAAAATCAACAATTTTCAGAATTTAAAATCCTGAATCATGACATGACACCTGTGGAATTCAGGTGTTTCTGGTACATGGACTGCTCTCACCAAATGTGAGGTCAAACTGCTAACCTTGTGTACATCCTACTTCACAAATGAGTCTGTCAGATATGCTAAGCCTATAGGCTGAAGATGATGCTCCAACACTGCAGAGAAACCTCAGGTGACTGTTCAGGCAGCTGGCTGTTTCTGTCAACTCACATTATTTTTGGAAGCTGCTTGCATGCACTTCTTGTTTTTATTTTTTATTAGGTAATATTATTTCCTTCTTGGATCTCTGAGGGAGTTGAAGATTAGTTAGTTATAGTTGAAGATTAGATAGTTATAGTTATAGTTTTCCTTGTTAAGAATTTTAGAAAAGAAACTCACTAAAGAGGTGTAAGTGTATAAATTTGAAAGACGTTATAAGATAGTTCTGTTAGTAATATAAGTCAGGATAGAAAGTGAATCAGGTACATTTTGGACTTACCAAAATAGGATAGATAATGGAGTTATTTTCTCTGAATTTGTCAAATGAAAATGGACTAAACATTGTTTAGGTATTTATTACTTGTATATATAATATATAGTTATTGTACTTCGTATATAGTTTTTCTTATATTAGTTATAACTTTTTTCCTTTTTTCTTTTTATTAAAATAGAAAAGGGGAAATATGGTGATATTTCATTTGTACTGAAATGTGATTTTATTTGTATGTTAATAAATAAAGTTGCCTGGGGGTCAGAGCTAATAGCAAGTCATAGCAGAAGCCGGGCGGTGGTGGCGCACACCTTTAATCCCGATCACATGACAGATAGGTCTCTGTGTGTTCAAGGATACAGCCAGCATGGAGACACACGCCTTTAATCTCAATACCAACCATAGAAGACCTGGAGGTCTGTATAGACAGGCAGTGATGAGGAGGTCATGTGGTTGGGTTTACAACCAATGAGAAGGCAGAACAGAAAGTCAATAAAAAGACAGATACACAGGAAGTAGGTCTCTTTCTGGGAGGAAGGACGACAGTGGCATCAAAGGGTAAGAAAGGTTTTTTAGTATCAGCTCTTAGCTACTGCTCTGACCTCTTGGGCTTTTAACTCTGCATTTGGCTCTGTGTTTCTTATTTAATAAGACTGTTACATCTACAGAGTGTCCTAAGACAGTTCCTGCTTCTGAAGATATGGTCATGGGGTGATGTTTTTGCCATTTCAATTAGATTCTGGCTTAGATAGTGATGACTCTCAGAATGGGGTCCAAGCACCTTGGTTGGGGATAGGAAGTAAGTAGGGGACCCTTCATCTCATCATGTGTATCCTTTTTGATGGCACTAAGGTGCCATTAACTCACATAACAAATGTGGGTGAAAACTCCACAGAAGTAGGGTGCTCTGTGTCTCATTGTCAGACAGATCCATATAGATATTAGTCTTGTCATTCCAGAAGATTAAGATCCTCAAGGGAAACACTGATGAACAAAATGCAGGGTGCTGGGGACATGCTCTTCTCCTCATGGGGTGATTCTATGCTCCTCATGGAACTCAGGCAGAAGCTAGTGACAAAATGATTGGCACAGTGGACCTGTCCTCCCCACCCCCATACTGGAAGTGGGGGGACAGGTGTCAGAGACATTTCATGGCAAGGCCATATATAAATGCCTGGTGCAAAATCTCCTGAAACTTGACCTTGATTTGTGGAAAAGATCTAAGAATAGAGCCATGGTCTGGTGTATACAGAGGAAAGCAGACTGGACGTCAGGCTCTGGAGAATGTGAAGTAAAGGTTCTGTGGGCAAGATAGAGTGGTTTGAGCTTGAGATTTGGTGTTAGGAGACAGCAGGCTTCTCTGCAGTCATCCATAGATATTCCAGGAGCTCCCAGGGACCTGTGTTAGTGGAAGAAAACTAAACACAAATACCAAGTGGTACTCTTTTGAGGGTGGTGTATACTATGGAAAGAGGGCTGGGTCTGATGGCCCAGGGACAAATGGAACTTGAAACAGGTCAGTGAGAGCCCATCTTGTGTATGGGAGTGTCAAGTGTCTGGTAAGATGTGGCTAATAGCAGCTGGTCTGGCAGAGAGTGTGGTGGGTTGTAAGGTCCTTAAAGTCACGGATGGCTGAGGAGGCCATGAGCTCTAACCAGAAATGCAGAGGTCTTCCCCTACCTGAATGAAGTATGGGGGTTGGGGGTGAGGAAAGAGTCCTGTCCTGCTTTTCTTCCCAGCTCCAGTCCGAGGCATTGAAATTTCTATCTGAAAGCTCAGATCACAGATAGTAGAGTGCTGGAAGTTTGTAAACTATTTCCTTAATTTGGAGCCTAATGTAGATTCTGGTATGGCTTGTGATTTAGCTTCTTTCTAGTCTCAGAGAGGCCCTGTGTGTGTGTGGGGGGGGGAGTAGACATTTGTCTTAGTTAGGGTTTTATTGTTGTGAAGAGACACCATGACCACAGCAAATTCTTACAAAGGAAAACATTTAATTGGGGCTGGCTTACAATTCAGAGATTTAGTCGGTTGTCACCATGGCAGGAAGCATGGTGGCACGTAGGCAGACATAGTGCTAGAAAAGGAGCTGAGCGTTCTACATCTGGATCGGCAGGCAGCAGGAAGTGAATGCCACACTGGGTGTGCCTTGAGCATCTGAGAACTCAAAGCCCATCCTCAGTGACCACTTCCTTCAAAAAGGCCTACTCCAGCAAAGCCACACCTTCTAATAGTGCCATTCCTTATGAGCCTATGGGGCCATTTTCATCCAAACTACCACAATATCATTCAGGGCTCTTGGTGTATGTGTGGTGGGGTCAGATAGTGAGGGTCGTGCAAGATTCTTGGCTTGAGGCTCTTAATGAACCACATTCTAACATGGCTCCTTCAGTTAGTTTCCAGCATATGAAATGCACTATTCTATTACTGTATACACTCACCAGGCTCAGCTTCCTGCAGCAAGCTCAGGACTCTGGTGTGTGTGTGTGTGTGTGTGTGTGTGTGTGTGTGTTGTATGGAATCCTTTCTTTGGTCTGTTAGTGACCTCTTTATGGGGTTAATAAATGTCTTTGTTTCTCCAGGGAAACTCTAATGCTGTGTATATATGTATGTATGTGTGTTGCAGAATATTATTTTAACTATGTAAATGTGTGTTACATTTGTTTATGTTGCAGAATATTACTTTAACTGTGTAAAGATATATATATATATATACTTTTTATAAAGATATGTTACAAATATGATGCATTTGTTTAACTATGTAAAGATGTGTTGACACTGTTTCACCTTGCCTGCCTAAGGCACCTGATTGGCCTAATAAAAAGCTGAATGGCCAATAGCTAGGTAGAGGAAGGATAGGTGAGGCTGACAGGAGAGAGAATAAATAGAAGGAGAAATCTAGGCTAGAGAGAAGAACAGAATGAGGGACGTGCCCAGGGCAAGATGCCAGGCAGCCACCAGCCAGTCAGGCACAATAAGTAGTGAAAGTAAGTTATACAAAAAGAAAAGGTCAAAAGCCCTGAGGCAAAAGGTAGATAAAGAGAAACAGGTAAATTGAAGTTAAAAGAGCTAGCCAGAAACAAGTCTAAGCTAGGCAGAGCATTCAGAACTAGTAATGAGTCTCTGTGTCATGATTTGGGAGTTGGTTAGTGGCCCAAAAGAAAAAGCCTGGTACATATGTGTGATAAGTATATATATGTTTACCACATGTATATGTATATATATGTATGTATTGTGTATGTATATATGTGTGTATGTATATATATGCATATACTTATTTGGGTAGATATACTTATTTGGGTAGATATATGTATGTAAGTGTATATATGATATATATCTATGTATGAGTATGTAGTATGCATGTGTGATAGTTTGAGTAAGAATGGCCCCCATAGGCTTATATATTTGAATGCTTAGTCACCAGGGAGTGGCACTATTTGAAAGAATTAGGAATATTAGGAAGTGTGGCCTTGTTGGAGTAGATGTGGCCTTGTTAGAGGAAGTGTGTCAGTGGGGTGGGCTTTGAGGTTTCAAAAGCTCAAGCCAGGACCAGTATCACACTCTCTCTGCCTGCAGGTCAGGATGTAACTCTCAACTACTTCCCAGCCCATGCCTGCCATACCTGCTGCTGTGCTCCCTGCCATGATGATAATGGACTAAACCTATGAAACTGTAAACAAGCCTCCAATTAATTACTTTCTTGTATAAGAGTTGCCTTGTTCATGGAGTCTCTTCAGAGCAATAGAACAGTGATTTAAGACAGCATGTATATGTATTGATCTGTACATAGTATGTATACATGTCTTTCTTTGCATAGTGTGTATCATGTATATATGTGTATATATATGTATGTACATATGTATTTGAGTCTGTGTACATGTATATTGTTGTGAATGGATGGATATACATGTATATATAGGCATATATATGTCTCACAATACTACTTATGTGATATGAGATATATATGTGTGATATACTATATACATAAAATGTACATAGATATGTACACACATGCATGCATAATTATATGTGCAGATGTATTGTGTGGCATGTGGTGTGTAGGTGGAGTTTTTTGTTGGGACCGAGATCAGCTCTGTTCTGTCAGCCCAAATAATGACTCAGAGACTTATTATTAATTATAAATTCTCAGCTGATAGCTCAGGCTTATTACTAACTAGCTCTTGCAACTTAAATTAACCTATTTCTATTAATCTATGTGCTGCCCGGGGCTTGTGGCTTTTACCTCTCCTACATGTCCTGGTGATTCCTCTGACTCTGCCCTCCTTATTCCCAGCATTCTCTCTGCTCTGGAAATCCTGCCTAACCATAGGCCAATCAGCTTTTTATTAACAACAAAAGCAATATGTATTTACAGTGTACAAAGATTGTTCCACAGCATTGGTATGTGAACATACATGCATGTATACACGTGTATAGGTATACTTTGTGCATGTGTGCTCAATATTTTTTTTGTAGCTGTGACAAAAATACCTGTCAGGAACAACTTGAGTGAGGAAGGGCTTATTTTGAGTCATCATTTTAGAGGATTCAGTCCCTCATGGTAGTGTGGATGTGGGGGAAGTGTAGATCAGCTTATATCATGGTGTGCTAGGAGGCAAAAAAGAAAATACTGTTATCTTCTGATTTTCTCCTTTTACCTTTTTATTTAATCTAAGACTCTATCGCATGCAATGATGCATCTCACATTCAAGGTATGCATTCTCCCTCAAGTAACCCTCTGGAAATGTCTTCATAGAAATATTCTAAAGTGTGCCTCAGTTTTTAGGTGATTCTAAACCAGTCAGTTGATAATGAAGATTAACCATCACAGCATGTATATAAGCTCTCTCTCTCTCTGTCTCTCTCTGTCTCTCTGTCTCTGTCTCTCTGTCTCTCTGTCTCTCTCTCTCTCTCGTGTGTGTGTGTGTGTGTGTGTGTGTGTGTGTGTGTGTGTGTGTGTG
>CABHPH010107201.1:36651-48108 GCA_902168325.1 Peromyscus nudipes | reverse complement strand
AGAGAGAGAGAGAGAGAGAGAGAGAGAGAGAGAGAGAGAGAGAGAGAAAGCCATCTGTGGAGGTATGAAAGAAAAATGGCCCCCAAAGGGAGTAACACTATTAGGAGGTGTGGCTTTGTTAGAGTGGGTGTGGCCTTGTTGCAGGAAGTGTGTCACTGTTGAGGAAGGCTTGAGATCTCAAGCCACACTCAGTGTTTCATGTCACTTCCTGCTGCCTGAGGATCAAAGATATAGGACTCTTAGCTCCTTCTCCAGCACCATGTCTGCCTGCATGCCACCATGTTTCACATCATGATGATAAGGGACTAAGCCTCTGAGACAGTAAGCCACCTCAATTAAACATTTCTCTTTTATTAGAGTTGCTGTGGTCATTTGGAAGAGCTCTTTTCTCTCTTCACAGCAATAAAACCTTTAAGACACCATCTGAGCACTTGTATTCCTCTTCCTCAACTTCATGGACCACTAAGGTGTGAGCAAGCAGCCCCTGCTGCCACAGACAGAAGCCAGCCCCACCATGGTGGGCTGTACCCCTCAAATGGGAGCTTCAGCAAGCCAGTCCTCCTTGTTTCTCGTCAGAGATTTCATCACAGAGAAGGGAAAGAACTAATCCATAGGGGTCCGATTGGGACTAGGCAAGCACTGTCTTGTGGAAAGACATCCCCAGCCTCCGTGACTGGCTTTGAGAAGTATCAAGGCTGTTTCCATCTGAAATTAATTCCTTTCAGCCATGTGGGTCAATGTCACTGAATGAATGCACCACAATTTATTTATCTATTTACTGTTGGTTGAAGTTTGGATCATGTCCTACTTTGGTTAATAGAAATAACACTTTAATGAACTTTATTGTACACATGGATGCAAGTAAGGGTTTACGTGTCTACTAATGATTACAGAGTACCACACATTAGGGAATATTACATAGCTTTAATTTGTTCATACCTATACACCCTGCATCTGTGGCATGAGTGAGATCGTGCTCTTTTTCCGGTACAATGCTGCTGTTGGACTTTTGTTTTTTAATTACCTTCTTCCTAACCCCTGTGTGTATGTGTGCATGTCTGTGTCTGAGCACACACTTGCATGCGTGTCCCAGTAAGGCCAGAAGTAAAAATCCCTGGGGCTAGGGTTATAGGCAATTGTAATCTGCCCAGTGTGGGTATTGGAAATTGATCCCAGGTCCCTTAGAAGAGCAATAAGTGCTCTTACCCACGAACCATCTCTCCGGTCCTGGACCTTGTCATCTTCTCCCTACTGGGTTAGGGTTCTCCCTCTGTTGAGCTTAGAATGAATTCAGTTGTTGTCTCTAGGCTCTTCCCCCTTTTCATGGATTCACTGGACACTTGGATTTGTGGAGTGTCCTATTGAAATAACCTGCTCATTTTCCTCAGTTGTCTTTTTCTTTATTAATTTGTAAGACTTCTTAGTACATGAAATTTAAAAGTTTATCATTTATTTATTGAGGGTGGGGTGCAGAAACACACAGAGGTTTCCTAGTGAGAACCTACTCAGGGTCTGAGAATCTGACCTTGCTTTACCCAGCAGGGCTGCATAATGGGATGATTTGACCACGTGCATGGTTACCAGGTGTTTGGAAGGGTCTACACTTGGCTGTGTGGTGTGCTTTGATCTAGCAAGGGGGAGGTCTTTTGCCCCGCCCCTTGGCATTGTTATAAAAAAACCTTTTGCATAAATGGAAAATGCCATTGGGTATTGACCTAGGTCCTCCTGAAGTTATCCTGTGTTTCTGTCTTTCTCTTCTTCACTATCCTTCTATCTAATATTTTCTTATCCCTCTCTCCTCCTCCTAAGAACCCTTGAAAAGGTGGGAGCTGGCCTCCCACAGTGGGGCATGTGCATGAGGTCAGAGGACAGCCTGCAGGAGTCAGTTCTTTCCTTCTGCCACATGGGTTCAGGGCATCAGACTCAGGTCCTCAGCTTGGTAGCAGGGACCTTAACCCACGGAGCCATCTCCACAGCCCTTAATATATTTTTATATGAGGCATTTATTATTGATTTGTGTAACTGTTACTTTTCGTAGCCTGTAACCCAGCCACTGTTCTTCAGGGTGTCTGCTTTACATAGTTCTTAATTTTAGTTTAGCCCAATTTTCTAGCCTTTCCCTTTATAACTGTTGTTTGTTGTACAAAAAAAACACACAAAAAAAAAAAACAAAAAAAAAACCTTCTTAAAAAACATGAAACTCTGTCCTCTTGGGGTGAAGAAATGAAGACACAGAAGAGAGTGGAGCTGCAGAGTGGCCCTGTGGGTGAGATGCTGGTGGTGTCAGCTCCAGGACCTGGGTCCTTCATTGTGACCCCCACCCAACTGCTCTGCTCTCTGCTGGATGCCTTCATGAACTGTTATTATTCCAACGAATTATTCCAGTTGAGCAGCTCAGAGCCATCTGAGGGTAGAGTTTGGCTCTGGTCCCAGCCTGAGGTGACAGTCACAGCATTAGCCATGTCTGAGGTAGAACTGACTCTGGGGCTAAGGCATATGATGTCATCCCTGGCTCCCTCCCCAACTGTCTCCACACAATCTTTAATAGAACTGGCAAGTTGGAACTGCCCGTCAAGTGTTGCTGAGAGGCCAAGGAACACAGACAGATTTAGAGATGAGAACGGCATGTAGAACTAAGAGGCAGTTCAGGCACTGTGCTCTACTCTGAGGGGCGGTTCTCCTAGCCACCTTCTTGCTCCCATCTGGAGCATGCTGAAGCTAACCCAGCTAGCAGGGCCAGCAGATCCCCAGATTCCTCATAGTCTTTCCAGAATGGTGGCAGAGCTCTTTTCTCTCTCTACTGTAACTTAGTTTGGATTCCTGTTGCTGTGAAGAGACACCATGACCACAGCAACTCTGAAAAAGGAAACATTTAATTGGGGCTGGCTTACAGTTCAGAGGTTCAGTCCATTATCGTCATGGCAGGAAGCATGGCAGCATGCAGGCAGACATGGTGCTGGAGAGGAGCCGAGAGTTCTACATCTTGATCCGCAGGCAGCAGAAGGAAACTGTGTGCCACACTGGGCACATGTGAGCATGTGAGACCTCAAAGCCCACCCCCCACAGTGACACACTTCCTCCAACAAGGCCACACCTCCTAATAGTGCCACTCCCTATGGGCCAAACATGGAAACCCATGAGTCTGTGGGGCCTCCCTATTCAAGCCACCACAGAAGCCTTTGTAGCTTTTCCTCAAGGATAAAGGATTTCTGCTTTTTAATGAATAAACCAGGAAAGAGACGGCCTGTGTGGTGATATGTTGTGTACCCTAATAAACTTGTTTGAGGATCACAGGACAGAGCCAGCCACTAGATTAGACACAGAGGTCAGGCAGTGGTAGCACACACCTTTAATCCCAGTACTGGGAAGCACACATGCCTTTAATCCCAGGAAGTGATGTCTGGGCAGAGAAAGGTATATAAGGTATGAGGAGACAGGAACTCACTCTCTTTAGACTGAGGATTTCGTAGAGGTAAGAAAGAATGGTGGGCTGCTCTGCTTCTCTGATCTCTCAGCTTTCACCCCAATATCTGGTTTGGGATTTTTTATTATAAGACCATTAGATAGCTGAACAACAGGCCTGCCATGGCTCTGCCTGAAATGGATAGCCATTTCATAACTAATACTGTTTTATCATTACTGTGCGTATGAGGTATGGGCACACGTGCGATCAGAAGACAACTTTGTGGAACTGGTCCTCTCTTTCCACCCTCACCTGGGTTCTGGGTATCAAACTCAGGTCACCAGGCTTGCACAGCGAATCTCTTCACTTCTGAACCCTCTCACTGGCCCTGATAACTATTTCTTAACAAGCACTATTGCCCAAGAGGTGTGTAAGTGATACAGAAGCTGGAAATAGTTTTCTTAACTACTACCATGCTCAGTTTAATTTTTTTACATGATTTCGGGCCAATCCATTGTGAGGGACTACAGCTGAGAGAAAAAAACAAAAGCAAAACACAATGTAGCTTGTCAGCAAAAGTTTATGTCCCACCAGCAACTCCCAAATAGCCAGCAGCCGCTTCCCAAATAATTGACTCAGAGGCTTAATATTACTTATAAATGCTCAGCTGGTTGCTCGGGCTTATTACTAACTAGCTCTTACACTTAAATTAACCCATAATTCTTATCTGTGTTTAGCCATAGGGCTTGATAACATGACATTCTCGTCTTGCTTCTTCTGCATCTGCCTGGCGACTCCTAACTCCGCTCTTCCTCTTCCCAGAATTCTCTTAGTCTGGCTCTTCCTCTCAATCTCTTCCTGCCCAGCTATTGGCCAATCAGCTTTATTATGAACAATGAGCATAAGCCACAGCAGTAGCTAAATTACAACAACAACATAACTCCAGCAGGTTTATTCGATGTGGTGTCTCCTATGGGGTCAGCATTAAGTTTAATCAAATATCCTTTCAGAAGTACAGACTCCAAGTCCATCTTCTGTCCCTTAGTTTACCTCTGACCTTCCCTCTGTGGCAATAATGGCTTCTAGGGTTTCACCTGGGGTTGAAGGTTCGAGAGGGGTTGTCTCTAATCTTGGGGTTGTACCTGGTGATTATGGAAAGACCTCCCAGGAACCTGTGTTTCATCTGACATTTAACTCTGTGGGTACCTACTCTAGCTGTATGAGCATTCTCTCTTAGACAGGTGTCTTAGTTAGGGTTTCTATTGCTGTGACGAAACACAGTGAACAAAAACACAAGTGGGGGAGGAAAGGGTTTGTTTGGCTTACTTCAGCATTGCTGTTCATCACTGAAGGAAGGCAGGACAGGAACTTAAACAGGGCAGGAACCCAGAGGCAGGAGCTGATGCAGAGGCCATAGAGGGATGCTGCTTACTGGCTTGCTTCCCCTGGCTTGCTCAACCTACCTTCTTATAGAACCCAGGACCACCAGCCTAGGGATGGCACCACCCACAATGGACTGGACCTTCCCCGATTGATAACTAACTAAAAAGATGCCTTACAGCTGGATGTTAGGGGGCATTTTCTCAATTGAGGTTCCCTTCTTTCAGAGGACTCTAGCACATTGCCATGTCCAGCTTAGCATTTTCTCTTCCTAGATTTTTTTACAGTACATTTGCATTTTAAAAGGAAATTTCTTGAGTCACATGACTAACCTGAACCTTACAAAGGACTTATGGACCCACTACAAGCATCCAAACACAAACACTACTGAAGTACATTGAAAAGAGGACAGAGGGTGTGAGGTGGGCGAGGGCACAACCCCCTGACAGGACTTTGAAGAATACTGTACCAAATATTCCCGGCATTCATGAGAACTAGTTCTGGAAGCTGACGGAAAGAAAAGAGGTATTCTTTCGAGCAGCCTCGTGGCCGAGGTCATTCTCCTAACAGTCCCCAGAGTTCACATAATTGGCCCTGAGGTTTTCAAATGCTTCAGCTTGGTCAGTGAGTGAGAATCTTGCCCTTGCTGTGCCCCTCAGTCTGGTCTGGCTTACAGGTTTGACTCATCTCTGAATTAGTCTTTCCGCCCTGTCTTTGGAGGCATAAATACCAAGTTGAGCATTCCTTAAAGCATGGAATTCTAAATAGTTCAGTTAAACCATTTTTGAAGTCCCTGTATATTTGTTAATTTTTTTTTTTCGAGACAGGGTTTCTCTGTGTGTGTAGCTTTGCACCTTTCCTGAATCTCACTCTGTAGCCCAGGCTGACCTCAAACTCACAGAGATCCACCTGGCTCTGCCTCCCGAGTGCTGGGATTAAAGGCGTGTGCCACCACCGCCCGGCTATTTGTTAAATTTTTACCTAAGTGCCATGCATGGTACAGATGACGGGTGAGATATAGTAATAAAGCCTGGAGAAGGTTTGTGTACAGCGTCATCTCCTGTGCTTTTGTGAGAGCAGAGTGGGCATGTATCCTGACTATGTTCTCATGCTCCCACACCTACAGCAGCATGGAGATGGGAAACCTTTTAAAAAACTACAGTAGAAATGAATCTATATTTGAGAATCCAACAATTATACTGCTATATACACATTATTTCACAGTGCACAAAAATGTCTCATAAGAGATATTTTATGATCCTACTTTCCTGTTGTGGGATATTTTGATCGCACTCTGATACTCCTGAGACTGTCAATAAAGTTTGCTTTGAATCAGAGGGCAGAGCTGGCTACTAGCTGACCAAAATTAGCCATAGAGGTTTTGGAGGACCAAGGACAGATAGAGAGACACAGGAAGTAGTGGGATGACGCTTAGAAAGATTCTTGGCCTTTTTGGATAGAGGAAGGAGAGAGGAGGTCACTGCTCACCTTGATGCCACTTCTCTGACCATTCAAGTTCTTACCCCAATATCTGACTTCTGACTTTTTATTGATCAAAATAATTAGATAAACACTTCACTTTCCAGAATAAATCAATAGAATCTGAAGATACTTCTGTTATGGCTCAGCTACAAAGTACCCCCCAAAAGGTGCAGGTACTGAACTCAAGGTCCAGACTGTGGCTCTTTGTGGGAGTGATGGGATCAGGAGGGCACTGGCCAGATCAATAGACTAATCCATTAATGGATTCCTAACTGAATGGATTACTGGGAGGCAGTGGATACTGGGGAAGGTGGGACCCGATTGGAGGAAATGAATGGGCATCTTGACTTCTCCTCTGTCTAGTTCTCTCTGTTTCCTGGCCACCAGGAGGTGAGTCCCTCTACTCCATCTCACCTCCTTCCCATACTGTTCAGTCTTGCCTCAGGCTGAAAGCTATGGGGGCAGCTTACCATAGGCTCAAGGCCTCTGGATCCACGAGACAAAACAATCTTTTTTCCTTGATCCCACCTTCCTCAGGTGTTTTCTAGAAGCCACAGAAACTTGTGAGTGTAGTTACATTCCTATGAAACCAAACGGGAAGAATGGAAACTGTAATTGGAGCTCGGCTGTTTGTGCTTCAAGTTTAGACAGGATGTGTATCCAAGAAAATTATCAGTAAAGCAATGTCGGCAGCTTTGATGCCCAGGAATGCCCTACCAGACAGGGACACACAAGTTAATAACTCTATTTCCTAAAATTTTAAATATATTTTCTTGAATAAAAAAGAACTTTGCAAAATAATTATGCAGAGTGGCCCAGCTGTTCAAAAGCACCATCAAAGAGCGGGAGAGAAAGAAAGAAATGTCAGGGTTTGCTAGATGGTCGAGTAGGTAAAGGCACTTGCCACCAAACTTTATGACCTGAATTCAGGCCTGGGGACCCACGTAGTAGACGGAGAGAAGAGATTCCATCCAGTTGCCCTCTGATCGCTACATGTGTGTGCAATGGCATGCACACATCTACATTCACAGACATGTACACTAAACAAGCAAACAAATCAGTAAGGGGGAGGAGGGAGGGAGGGAGGAATGTTAGGGTGAGGTTATTCTGACAGCCCTACATTACTGGAGGAACTTGTGCATTCTCTAACTATCAAAAATCAACACCTCTCTTGAGGGACTCTGTAAACACAGTTCTGACTGGAGTTCAGAGAGTAAGTCTAGAAATTTCAAAATTCCTGTAATTCTATGATGCGGGAGGAACTGTGATATAGGCCTCCCCCCCCCCTTTTTTTTGTTTTGTTTTGTGGACTTACTCTGTAGCCCAGGCTGGACTAAACTCTACAGCGATCTTTCTGCTTCAGCTCCCCAGCTGCTGAGACCGCAGGTGTGCACCCCTGTACCCCGCTTCGCATGCTCTGTGTAAGGTCAAAACATGTGACAAATAACCAGAATCGCCTCAGTTTTCACAGCTGCAGTCCCCCAACGGAAAACCGCTCTGACTGTCAAGTGCAGGAAAAAGTGCTCGGACAGGAACTTTGAGTAGAACACAGGTTATTGCATGCACCCACCCAGCCTGTGCAGCAAGCTCACTGTAGTCGGATGGCGCACAAGACGGCAGTGGGAATAGAGACACCGGCAAGATACCCCTTGCAACTGAGCCAAGCACGACAGTCTCGTTGGCGTAAGTGTTGATTTGCCGCTTGGCAAGGCGATCTGCACTTCTAATTAAAACCCCCAACCGTCAGTTCTTTGAAGTTTTAGCCCTAATTCATTCTCAGGCAGCTCTAGGTCTGAAGACGACTTGCTCAGCTTCCGCAAAGACTCTGGAGAACACTCCTGGCATCCAGACATCTGGTTCGAATGTAATACTGAGAACAGGTCAGATAAAAGAGCTCAGTGACTCTGACGTGAGCCCTGTTCTGTTGAGCACACAGGGACCTGATAGCCAAGTCTGACCAGCATGGTGTGCACAACTGTAGTCCTACTATGCAGGGGGCAGAGGCAGGACCCTAAAGTCAGCCTGGTCTACGTAGCCAGGTCCAGGCCAGCCAAGGCTACATAGTGAGACTTTGTTTCAAAACAAACAACTGAACAAAAATAATAAAATAAAATTAATAACAAAAATCAAAGGGTTTGAGATGCTTGCTGGGTAGTGAGTACATAAAGGTGCTTGCTGTCGAGCAGGACAATCTCCAGAGCCCACATAGGTGAAGGAAAAACTGACTCTCACAAGCTGTCTTTGATCTCCACGTGGAAATATGGCACGGGCATGCTCACACAAGCAATTAATAAATCAATTAATCAATAAATGCAATTTTAAAAACCAATTAAAAACCAAGGCAACAATAATGACAGCAAAAATCAACAAATGAAAGAAGCCAGACTGGCCAGCGCGTGGGCCTCAAAAGGGCTGTGTGTTTAGTAGTGGGTTTTCATTTTGTTTTGTTTTTTGAGACATGATTTCACCTTGCAGCCCAGGATGACATCAAACTTACAGCAGTTCTCCTGCTTCAGCTTTCCAGTGCTATTATTACAGGAATGTGCCAGCACACTAGACTGCACTAGTGATTTTTAGGTTGCAAGGGGCCAGGAACTAGGGGAACCTGAGGGCCTGAAATTCTCATTTCACTCTTCTCTGTGTGCCCCATGGGTCACAGGATGGTGGCAGTGCCCAAGGCAGAACTGTAGCCGTGAGGTCAGGAGGCTAGGATGTGGTAAGAAAGACAGGACTTCTAGAAAAGTTATAGTCACCTAGGCAAGCTGCAAGAAGACATGAAGCCAATCTGGAAAAAAAAAAAAAAAAAAAAAAAAAGTTACTAAACCAACAGAAGACGCTAAGACAAGTCTAGTGGGAGTTAATGACTAAAAGGGGCAAAGAAGCATTTGCAAGTTAGTGACATGTCAGACCCAGGGACAGACCTTTGTTTTTGCTTTTTTTTTTTCAAGACAGGGTTTCTCTGTGTAGTTTTGGTGCCTGTCCTGGAATTCACTCTGTAAACCAGGCTGGGCTCCAACTCACAGAGATGCGCCTGGCTCTGCCTCCAGTGTGCTGGGATTAAAGGTGTGTGTCACTGCCCGGCCAGGGACAGTCCTTTGTAAACACATTCTCCTTTAACTGGCATGACCACAACACTAGTCAATGGGCTGCTTCCTCCACTGCCGTCATCAAACACCTGGAAGAGGCGATTTGGGCGGGGGGGGGGGGCTCACTGTTGGAGGGACACAGTCCATCATGGTGGAAGTCACAGGGGTGGTAGCAGGTGTATGAGGCTCCTTGCTCACATCTCAGCAGATTAGGAAGCACATGGGGGGGGGGTCCTTTTTTTTTTTATTCTGTCTGGGCCCCCAGCCCGTAAGATGGTGTCCTCCACACTCAGGGCATCCCTTCCCCACATCAGCTGACCCTCTCTAGAAATGCTTTCACGAACACACCCAAAGGTGTGCCCTCTAATCCTTAGGCATTTCTTAATGCAGTGTGGCCGTGGATTAGTCATCACAGTTGAGTGTGTAGCCTGAGGGCACGACTCTAGAATATGCACACTCGGCATCAACCCCAAGTCTGGTTTCAAAGACTGGGCTTTCTTCACGGACTAAATCGGCTGCTGGAAAGTTTCCTGCAGGCTGGAAGCCCACCTGTCTAGAGGACAAAGATCCAGGGTGGAAGCTTCATGTCCCTTTATGCTTTAACATTTTAAGTTGCTTTTAGAATGTGACAAGAAGCCAGGGTATATAATTTCAGAAAATTAACAAAATGAAATAAATAAGTTCTTCAAGAGAGAGCTGAGATAAAAAGATGGCAGAGAAAGATCTGCAGCCTGGCATGGTGGTCCATGACTGCTGCCTCAGCAGAGGCGGGACAAACAGGAGATCGAGGTCAGTTCTGGCAAACTAGCAAGTTCAAGTCTAGCCTTGGCTACATAATGAGACCTGATCTCACTCAAAAGATCAAAAGAAAACACCAAAGTGAAGGTTTGGTCTTAGTCACCTTCTCCCTGCTTTGACAAAAACGCCCTCATAAATGGAACTTAAAGGACAAAGGGTTTGTTCTGGTTCACCACCGTTCCAGAGGGACAGAGTCCATCCTGTGGGAGGTGGAGGAGAAGGCAGGGAAGAAGCTGGCCACTTCACTTCTACCATAACATCGGTGGTGCACGCCTTTAATCCCAGCACTGGGGAGGCAGAGCCAGGTGGATCTCTGTGAGTTCGAGGCCAGCCTGGTCTACAGAGCGAGATCCAGAACAGGCACCAAAACTACACAGAGAAACCCTGTCTCGAAAAACCCAAAAGAAAGAAAGAAAGAAAGAAAGGAAGGAAGGAAGGAAGGAAGGAAGGAAGGAAGGAAGGAAGGAAGAAAAGAAAGAGAGAGAAAGAGAGAAAGAAAGAGAAAGAGAGAGAGAGAGGGGGAGAGAATACAGAGTAGTGCTGAGCCTCCTTTTTCCATTTATGTAGCCCAGGGATACCCTGCCCACGGGAACTAAGGTGGGTCTTGGCACATCAATTTATGTAATTAAGACACCCCCGTGGGCGTGTTCAGAGGCTCATCTCAGCTGGCGACTCACTCTAGAACCTATCAAGTTGACATCCAACCCTCCACCACAGTGACAAAGCTATACTCGGAGAAGGACATTAAAATGGGGCTGGGGGAGGTGGGACAGGCAGAGCCAAGGAAGGGCGGTCCAGCTGGGAGGGTGACGGGGTGACAGACTAACAGACAGGGCCACAGAAAAGTCTGGAAAGGATGAAATCGGGGCTAAGTGACGAATTACATCTAGAGAAGAAGCCCTAAGCCCCATGGAGGTCCAGGGAAATCGGCAGTCATTGTACAGGAAACCTACATTGCCGGATGGCTGTTCCCTCCACAGAGCAGGAGCAGCACATTGGGGACTCACATTGGCATCTCAGAGGCAGGAAGAGAATGTCTGCAGGGCCAGCCTCTGCCTGACTCTGCACCGGGCTGCTGAGCGACCCACCAGGCGAGCGACCCACCAGGTGAGCTTCCTGTCAGCTTCTGTGAGACGCACAACACCTCCAGATCCTCTCTCCTGCTGTGAGGTGTGTTCCTGTATGCTGAGAATATGTGCCGCTCCCAATGGCTAATAAATAAAGCTGCATTGGCCTGTGGCAGGGCAGGATGGAGCCAAGCGGGAAAATCCGAGAGAGAGAGAGAGAGAGAGAGAGAGAGAGAGAGAG
>CABHPH010107201.1:11474-36551 GCA_902168325.1 Peromyscus nudipes | reverse complement strand
GAGGAGAGGAAGAGGAGGAGAGGAAGAGGAGGAGAGGAAGAGGAGGAGAGGAAGAGGAGGAGAGGAAGAGGAGGAGAGGAAGAGGAGGAGAGGAAGAGGAGGAGAGGAAGAGGAGACGCCAAATCACCATCCAAGGAGCAACATGTAATGAGACACAGGTAAAGCCATGGAACCTATGGCGATACATAGATTAATAGTTATGGGTTGAGTTAAGTTATAAGAGCTAGCTAGTAAGAAGCCTGAGCCATAGGCCTTACAATTTGTAAATAATAAAGCCTCTGTGTGTTTACTTGGGACCAAGCGGCTAGCTGCAGGACTCAGGTGGGAGAGATTCGTTACAACCACACAGCCGGGTGGGACCCGAGAAACTTCCAGCTATACTCTCCCGTGTGTATTAAAAACAAAAACAAAAACAACGTATTTAGCACTTCCTGGAGAACTGGAATTTCTAGCAGAAAGAAGATTCACTAATACTGAAAAAATGAAACATTATCTGTAATATTTTTGGTAAAGTCCTACAAATTACAGTTAAACCACTTAATTAAGATTTATCTTGGACACCAATTTTGTTTCCTAAGCACTATTCTAGAACAATGAGAGGCACAGATCTACATTTTTTTTAAACTTTTGAGTGATATTTCTTTGAGACAGGGTTTCTCTCTGTAGCTCTGGCTGTCCTAGAATTAGCTTTGTAGACCAGACTGGCCTCGAGCTCACAGAGATCCACCTGTCTCTGCCTCCTGAGTGCTGGGATTAAAGGCGTGTGCCATCACCCAGCACTTTTGAGCAATATTTCTACCACTTCATTTTTGCCATGCTTCAATTCACGAAGAAACATCTGTCAGCAATAAGGTCACTGTTGATAACAGCTGTAACATAAGCACACCTGGGTCCCTCAAAGAGCACACCAGGGACTGAACTTTAGAGAGAAGACACTAATTTACTTAGCCCACAGAGTTCCAGCCCACCCCCTGCTAAGTGAGTTTTCTAGAATCCAACGGGTGTAAGTAGTGGAGAATGGTCAGAACATCCCTGAGTCTGCTCTCACCGTCCCTCAGGCACGTGGAGGGAAGCCCAGAGTCAGCAGGAGAGGGGGGTGGGCAGTGAAGGCTTCCTGTGTAGGTTCTGTTGTGTCTCAAAGAGCTGATGAGAACAGCACTTCACAATTCTTTCATCTCAGGAGTACAGACATTTTTAACCTACTGATAATTCCACTGTGCAGACAGGCACAAGATTACAGAATCAACAGGAGTGGAACTCTTGGTCACTCAGTGTGCATAGCAAGAGAGTGGCTTTCATTGCTGACATCACCTCTTGCAAATTTTGTCTCCCAACCAAAGGGCCCTGTTAACTAGGCGCTCTATGTTACACATACACTGCCTTATTCCATATTAATGAGCCAGAAAGGTAGTTTGTATTGCCTCCATTTTATAAACCAGCCCCACCAGAAAACAGAAACAAGATTATACCACACACTAATCTTAATAGAGTTGCTTTATAAACTGGGATTTTTAACATCAAGCAAAAATAACCTTTAAGAATGGTATTTAATTCCATCTAGGAGATTTTAAAATTAGTTCATGATTAGTGTGTGTGTGTATGTGTGTGTTACATTGTGTGGGCATGAGTGTGGAAGTCAGAGGACAACTTCGTGAGTTAGTTCTCTCTTCCACCTTTGTGTGGATTCCAGGGATTGAACTCAGGTCATCAGACTTGCTTGGCATCTCACCAGCCTCACTAGGCCATTTCCCCAGGAAGAAGCCTGGAATTAACATATCTTGTGAGGATGAATTAAGATAATTCATTGTGTCCTTCCATATACATGATTAAAAACATCAAGATTTATACAATAATACTCATAATTAAGGAGAGTCTTATAATAAAAAGAAAATAACCTTAGAGAAAGATATGAGGAGAGAACCAACTCCTGAAAGCTGTCCTGTGATCTCCACCAAAAGAGGTAGCGCGATACAAGTGACATGAAAGGAAAAATGGTGATGTCTTAGGGTTTCTATTGCTGTGAAGAGACTCCATGACCACGGCAACTCTTACAAAGGGAAACATTTCATTGAGGTGGCTTACAGTTCAGAGGCTTAGTCCGTTATCATCATGGCACGACATGGTGGCACACAGTTAGACATGGTGTGGAGCTGAGAGTCCTGCATCTTGATTGGCAGGCAACAGGAAGTGAACTGGTTCACTGGGTATAGTTTGAGCATAGGTGACGTCAAAGCCCACCCCCACAGTGACACACTTCCTCCAACAAGGCCACACCCCCTATTAGTGCCACTCCCTTTGGGGGCCATTTTCTTTCAAACCACCACAGGGACTATTTGGGGAGAGAGGGACCAGTGATGTCATGGCACAGGGTGGGGGAGGGGCGAGTGAGAACAGAGCAGGATGACACGATTGTGTGACATGCCACTGTGAGACCTCTCTGCTTTGTGTGCTAACTTGACACACTAATAAAAGATTTTTTTTTAAGGCGATGGTTTCTCAAGGTTAGGTTTTATGGATTTAAAAAATAATCTTTAGAAGCTTAAGTCAAATCTGATAGCAAAGGTCAGTAAGTACTTGGGAGACTAAGGAAGGCAATCCCTGAATTCAAAGCCTGTCTGGCTACACAGCAAAAACCTGTCTCAAAACAAAGAACAAACAGAGAGAGAACAGGTAAAATGATCATTAAGTTATTATTATTATTGACAAACATAGAAGGTTAAACATGATTTAGACCTATCTAAACTATGAGCCCTAAGTACATTTCTTCTTGAAAATATCTAACTGAAAATATATTTTCTACTTTGGACAAAAGAGAGTGATGTTATTAAGCAGGCACTTGACAAGGCACGTCTCTCACAACACAACTACCAGGTCCGAGGCAGGAGCCTGCCGGGAGGTGCACCCTTGCCTTCCCTGAAGTGAGGACAGGAGAGTCAGTGGCATCGAGTTCTCTGGGAGGCTCTTGTGACTCGAGTTTGATTGTTGGTTTGAAACTGTGTCTTTTTTATTTCAGCTTCCAAGTTCTTTTCATTATATTGATGCTTTTGGAAAGGGAGTAAACGAAAGGAGGGACTCGGAAAACCCTTGATGTTGACAGCCTGAGTCTGGACCCTCGATTCCACAGAGGAAGGGAAGGAGGAACAGACTCCCAAGATCATCCTCCAGCCTCCATGCCCTCCTCCCCCACACACTGAAGTAAAACAGCAAACACAAATATTAGACAAGGAAACAGTCCTAAATACTGTGGCTGGCCTATGACAACAAGATCAAAGAAAACTTAGAGCTAAATTAAATCAATGTGAACACCTCTGTGTATTCATTTGATGGCTGATGCTGTTTTACTGAAACTGAGTTATGTATGTTCAGTTAACAGGAAGGAAGACATGTTTGCTCTTCCTGTCTACCAGATCCTTCTACTTCCTCCACGTGTCCTTCCTTTGCTTTCTGCCTCAGTTTCTCTGGTGCTGGGATTACAGGTCTGAGCCACCACACCCGGCTACAGGTTATTCTTTTTGATTTTTTTATTTTTTTTTTTTTGGTTTTTCGAGACAGGGTTTCTCTGTATAGCTTTGCGCCTTTCCTGGAGCTCACTTGGTAGCCCAGGCTGGCCTCGAACTCACAGAGATCCGCCTGCCTCTGCCTCCCAAGTGCTGGGATTAAAGGCGTGCGCCACCAACGCCCGGCTCTTTTTGATATTTGACTGTTGTTTATTATTATGTTTGACCAAAAGTTTCATGGTGTTGAGCAAAATATTATCAGGAGAATAACTTCTTAAAATTTTAAAACTGTAGTCTGCTGATGTTAAGGACTGTCAGAGAGGCAAACAGACTCCCACAGTACCAGCTTCTGCTCCAAGAAGGTGAGCTGTCACCCAAGCTGTTTCCTCCTGAGCCCTACAAGTCCATTCACTGAGCTGAAGGCTGTGATTCAATTTTCCCACCATTTTCCTCTATTCAGATCCCTGGGAAATGCAGCTTGTGTAACCGAGTCTGGTGTCGTCTTAAGCAGAAATGCAAACAGGGACAGTGAAACCGCATGACGCTGCTCAGCTGTCAGTTGCTGATCCTGGAGTTTACAACATGCCTATTTTTATCATCAGATGTGAATAAACGGTGAAAAATTGTTCTTTGTTTTCTTAGGGAGTGTGTGCTCCTGCATGTATGTGGGGCCAGAGGTCACCTCAGGTGTGTCTGTCCTCACTGTATTGGAGCTTGCTAGATTATGCTAGGCTGCCTGGACAGAGAGCTAGAAGGATCTATGCACACCACTGTCGTCAGATCAGCTTTTTCTTCATGCTTGCCACATTTACCAGCTGAGCCTCTCCCAGTCCCTGGTTTGCTTTGTGACAGTCACTCTGGGTGGCAACAAATGCTGACAAGGATGTGGGGAAAGAGGAAGCCATCGTCACTGCCAGTGGGAGTGGAAATGAGTGCAACCACTGTGGGGTCCAGAACAGAGGTTCCTCACAAAGCTGAAAACAGAACTGTCACGTGACCCGGCGACACCACTCCTCAGTGTGTGCCAAAAGGTCCCTTTGCGAACACACCACAGAAGCACGTGCCCAGCCATGGTTATTGCTGCAGCAGTCGTCACAGAACGGAACCAGCCTAGATGTCCATCAACTGAAGAGTGGGTAAGGAAGATATGACACACACACAATGCAATTACAGAACACTTCAAGATGATGAAACAAACGGATACAACCAGAGATTGTGATAAATGAAATAAGCCAGACTTAGAGAGAGAAATACTGAGTGCTTTCTCTCTTTTGTAGATTGTAGTTGGGCTTTGCTTTGGGCTGCCAACTCACAAAAAATGACATGGAGACTTATATTAATTATGAAAGCTCAGCCTTAGCTTGGGCTTCTTTCTAACTAGCTCTTAAATCAACCCATTTCTATTCATCAACACGTTGCCACGTGACTCATGGCTTTTACCTCTCCTCCTGCATGTCTTGTTCCCTCTGTGTCCAGTTGCGACCCTGCCTTTCTTCTTTCCAGAGTTCTCTGACCCCAGAAGTCCTGCATAACCTCTTCCTGCCTAGCTAATGGCCATTCAGCTCTTTATTAAACCAATCACAGTGACACATCTTCACACAGTGTAAAGAAATATTCCACAACAGTAGATACTGGATTTTACATGAATACAATAAATCATTTACATGTCTGTAACCTGAGAGCAGGAGCATGAATAGAGAAAGCAGAAACTTAAAGTGGGGGGAATAGGGGAATGAGGAATCTGGAGGTAAATATCATCAAAGTTCATGAAAAATTTGAAAGAAATCATCTTTATAAAAGCCAGCACTAGGCACAATTAATATGCATTAATTTATACATTAATTCTGTTTCAACATCTAGATTTGTGAGAAGACAGATATAGTGTCTCTTACATATTAGCAGAAATGCTGGGGGGCGGGGGCAAAACCCCACAAAAACACTCCACAAAACCTTCTACGTGGAACACATTTGGGGAATATATTACTGTGTGTCTTAGTCAGGGTTTCCATTGCTGTGAGGAAACACCATGACCAAAGCAACCTGGAGAAGAAAGGGTTAATTTGTCTCACACTTCCACATCACAGTTCATCATCGAAGGAAGTCAGGCAGGAACTCAAACAGGGCAGGAACCTGGAGGCAGGAGCTGATGCAGAGGCCATGGAAGGATGCTGCTTACCAGCTTGCTTCCCCAAGGCTTGCTCAGCCTGCTTTCTTATAGAACCCAGGACCACCAGCCAAGGTGATTGAACCCCATCAATCACTGACTAAGAAAGTGTCCTACAGGCTTGGGTAGACCCCGATCTTATGAGGCATTTTCTTAATTGAGGTTCCTCTTCTCAGACTATAGCTTGTGCCAAGTTGACATAAAACTACCCATCACACCGTATTAAAAGATTTGCGATCCTAATTAACTTCATGCTGGTTTTAAAATTCATTTTAGTAACAGCCCGTCTCAACAAAAGTCCATGAAGAGGCAGAGTCAGTCAATATATGTAGTGGGAACCACATGGTCTCAAAGACAAATTTGCCACAGGTAAGTCACCTAAGAACTTGGTTTTGGGTTGAACGTTACAGTACATTTTTTTTTGCCACACATGGAGGAATTGTGTATTTTGGTTTGAATGTGGCCACAGTGCCTAGTGTACTATACATTACAACACTCTTCAAGTGTCTGATGTCTGACTGAGGATGCTGTTGCAATTCACAGGCATGATTTTGTTGATAATCACCAAATCCACAGGGACTCAAGTTCATGATCCCATTAGAAGATTCCAGCAGTTGCTGCTGAATAAATATGAACACTTATAGCATTTGCATGAATAAAATATATGGTAGGGTATTTTTATCTATGAACACAATAAAAAGGGTGAATTGTGTAAACATGGAATGTAATTCTGGTTCACATTTCCTCTTCCTCTGGGACTGGATGATTTGATGCATGTTTTTAAAAGGTGTTTTCATCTCCTTAGAATTTATGGGTATTTCTGTTGGAGAAAGCAGCTGTCTCATAGAGCGCCTCCTCTGGGAGACCAGAGTGGAGCCTGGCTTTGGGGAGGTAGGTATTCACTGTGTATTTCTGTCATTTTTCAAGAATATGTAACTTGCCTATAAAAATATGTCTGTGGGATGAATCTTGGCACATGACATCTTAGTGAGAGAATATATTTAGTAATATGTGAATGTTTAAAAGAGTAATGTGTAGAGAAGCTATTTTTAAAAATCTGGTTGACAAAAAACATTGGTTGTTATTGCCACCTTTTGAATGTGTTTGGCCATAACTAAATATCAACTTCAAAATTTATTTTGTCAGAAAACATTTGAGAAGCAAGGATTTGGGTTAGCCCCTTTGCTGACTCACCTCATTAGGAAAAGCAAATAACTCAGATCCTTCATTTGGAAACCTGATGACAAGGAGTGAGGCTAGGATTTGAGGGTGTGGACTCTTTGGGTATAAGGTGTATCCATTTCCTCTGCCATGCTGACTTGACTCAGTACTAGATTTTGATGGGTAACAAGGATTTGCAGGTTCTCATTTTAGTCTCTTTCTCTCCCATTCTGTTCATTTAATAGATGCACTGTCTGGTCAGCTTCCCCTTGCGTCTGCACGCAGCCTAGAGTCACCTGAGAGGGCGACTCAGTTTAGGAACTGTCCGTATCAGATTGGCTGTGGGCACGTCAGTGGGGGCCTGTCTTCACTGTTAACTGGTGTAGGAGGACCCATCCCACTGTGGGACGCACCACTACCTGGGCAGGTGGTCATGGGCTGTGTGAGAAAGTAAGCCTGGATCTGAGAACGAATGGTTGTGGGATGGTCTGTATGTGTTCTGATTGGTCAATAAATAAAACACTGATTGGCCAGTGGCCAGGCAGGAAGTATAGGCGGGACTAATAGAGAGGAGAATTGAGAGAACAGGAAAGCGGAGGGAGACACTGCCAGCCACCACCATGACAAGCAGCATGTGAAGATGCCGGTAAGCCATGAACCACGTGGCAAGGTATAGATTTATAGAAATGGATTAATTTAAGATGTAAGAACTAGATAGCTAGAAGCCTGAGCCATTAGGCCAAACAGTTTAAACAATATAAGTCTCTGTGTTTACTTGGTTGGGTCTGTGGGACTGGTGGGTGACAGAGATTTGTCCTGACTGTGGGCCAGGCAGGAAAACTCTAGCTACAAACAAAGGAGCAAGCAACACACCTCTGCGGTTTCTGCTTCAAGTTCCTGGCCCAGCCTCCCTTAATGATGCTCTGTAACCTGCAAGTGCAGGCAAAATCAATCCATTCTTTCCCTAAGTCATGGTGTTTGTCACAGCAACAGAATGAAACGACAACGTATACATGGAGTGTTTAGCAATCTTAACTTGTCTTGAAAGAATAAAACAAAAGCATGTACAGCTGGAAGTCACTAGATTGTGTCACAGGTGACTGTAACTTAGGCATGGACCAAACACAAGCAGACGGTGTTAAGATGTTCATCTTTTGTTCACGGATATCACTGTTAATAGCTCATGGAAGGGATGAAAATTAACACACAAATTAAAAAAGCCAAAATGAATGGAAATGTTTCAAGTACTTGGTGTAACAGAAACCTCACTTTGTGCGTCTGGAGCGCTTTGGTTTGATAACCTCAGTTTGTCATAATGTTTTTATTTGCAAAATAGGGATAATTACAGTTCCTTGTAGGGCTGTCATGGGAATTAGATCAACCCAGAGCACTCAAAACAGGGACCACAGAGTGGATGCCGTCTTCACGGCAAAGACTCTATCGGAGTCTGAGGCCCTCAAGTGCAGTTAGCAACATCCAACAAGGGGGAGCAGTTTGTTGTGAGCTGTAAGAAAATTGTCCTTGCGGAGGTGAAGCCTGAGTGGGCAGAGGTGTAGACAGTGAGTGAAAGGGTAGGAAAGGGAAGGACCATTGTAGGAGACTTGAAAACTACCCACATGCTAAAGCCACATGCAAGGATTATAAACATAACTCCTACATAGTGTTTTAGTAAAAAGTTCAAGCAGGATATGGTAATTGTGAAGGCTGACCTCTAGTCAACTTTGAGATTTGGTATCACCAGGGGATTCTGGGTATATTTGTGAGGTGTTTCCAGAGAGGTCTAAGTGAGGAGAGAAGAATCACCCTGAATGTTGGCGGTCGCACCCCCACAGGCTGGGGTTCTGGACTGCATTAAAGAAACAGACAGTGGCCGCGGGTGGTGGTGGCGCCTTTAATTCCAGCACTCGGGAGGCAGAGGCAGGTGGATCTCTGTGAGTTCAAGGCCAGCCTGGTCTACAAAGCAAGTCCCAGGACAGGCTCCAAAGCTACACAGAGAAACCCTGTCTCGGAAAACTTAAGGGGTGCGGGGGCAGTTGCTATTTTAGATAGAAGACCTCTTGGGAAAGGCAACATTTGTGCACAGACCTGAGAGTGGTTGGAGAAGCCACATAGATAACCAGGGACAGCATCCCCAGGATAGAATTGCCAGTGCAAAGATCCTGAGGCAGGAGACTGCCAGACAGCCTTGAAAAAGCTGGGTGTGGTGGCCAATGGTAGTCCCAGTGCTTGGGAGGCTGAAGTTGGAGGATTGTCATGAGTTTGATGTAAGAACAGCAAGGAAGGTCATATGACTGCTGAACAGGCAAAGAGGGAAGCATTAGGGTACAGGCCAGAAGGCCGCTGTAGGGGCAGGTCATAAAGGACTCTCAGCTGGGGAAAAATATCAAGAGACGAATATGGGACATGTTTTGAAAAGGATGATGAGCCAGTTTATTTGAGCCTGAAACTTGAGAGGCTGCAGTTTGAAATGTCAAATGTGGGTTCCTGCAGGCAAAGTGCATATAAATTTTGAGACATCTGTAAAGAGTTCTGAAGATCAAGACTTGGGGAAAGTCGAGCGTTGCACTGTGACCCACAGAGGCCAACCCCTGCCTTGAGATTGGCTTACCCTCTCTCCTGATACCTAGACCCTCAAGCGAAAATTCTCTTAGACTGGTGCCAGTAACTGAGAGGGCCTGGTAGGAAGGCCGTGCCGCTGCTCATCTCTCACAGCAGCTGCTCTGACACGTAGCAGTTCCTGGGGACAGTGTTTTCATCTATCGTCTTTCTCCAGTGTCTTCCGGACTGACCCATCTCTTCCCTGAGCACAGCTTTACTTTAGATACTTTCCTGTCTGGATATTTCCCTGTGAGGCAGCAATTTCAGTACTCCTCACGTGAGAGTTTAGCCTCACTTCTCAATATCACTGTGGCCATCAACTCAAGTGAAATAAAGTACTACATACAGCCCCTGACACTTGGTCTAAAACTCCGCAAACGTTCATTTCTTTCTGTCCAGATGAAGTTTTGAAGACTAGTTTTTTGAGACAGTGTCTTGATATTAGTAATGCTAGCTTCAAACTCATTAGGTAGCTCAGAATGGCCTGAAATCATGGCAATATTCCTGCTTCAGTTTTACGTGTGCTGGGACTACAGGTGTGAGCCACAATACCTCGTTTGAAGATATATTTTTCTTAGCTAGAGTTTCAGGAAATCAGTTATAAAAAGATATGCATGGATATTTCTTGGTGTAACATAAACAATTATATGTAAAATGTCTTCCTGGTACTGACATGTAAGGAGCTAGGGACATGTCAATGACACACGTCACTAACACACGTTGCTGACACAGGGCTAAGTATAAGCTGAATTAGCGATGCTGCAGCTGTGTGTACTCACATTGCAAAGCAGCACTGAAAGCTGAGGATTTGGGAGTGGGACAGGAAACATTTCTAGCCAGGCTCCATCACACACGTGGTGACGGTGCTCTGCATCCTGAGGCCACCAGAGTCCAGATGAAAGGAGACCACATGTGTGTGTCCAGACACATCCATACACATCCATACACATCTTCACCAAAATAAATAAATATTCAAAAAAAAACCCAAAAACAAAACCTTTTAACACGGCGCTGGGGAGATGGCTTAATTGGTGCTCGCACAAGGCCGTGAACTCGATTCCCAGACCCCACATTTTAAAGGAACAGGCTGTGGCAGCTCGGGTTTATAGCCCAGCACTGGGACAGAAGACGGCTGGATCTCTGGGGCTCCCTGGTCAGGATTTGGTGAGCTCCAGACTAGTGAGAGAGACCCAGTCTCACCAAAACAAAATAAAAACGAAGTGAATGGCGTTTGAGCAACGTCACCCAAGGTTGCCCTCTGGCATCCATACACATGCACAGTTACAGGCACACACCCCTGCACATTCATGCTCACCTGAACATGCACAAACACACGTGAGAAATTGATCAGTGCATCACGGGACTGAAAAGTAGAGTGAGGCGAATGCATCGGGAGTAATCCGGGGCATTATGGGAGAAGAAGAACCGTTATTTCCCTAGGATTTACTATAACTTACTGGAGCCAGGAATGGACCACGGTGATCTTCACGCTGGCATTTCCAGCCCACATTATGAGCAAATGGTTTCAGACACAGCTCTGAAATGGAATACATCTTTGCAAGATGAAAGCCTTACTTCCCTTTTACAATGGACCCCATGGGTAAGAATGTGATCCTCACACATGTACTGCCAGCCACAGAGAATTCATGTTACAGCCCTGAAAGGCAGGCCAGAACCACAGTTTCCATGAATAAATTATCTCCCTGCCAGTCTTTGTGGCAAGGTACCGTTTATAAACGTCCTGTCTAAGGAAGGGCAGCCCCATTTTCCTCCAGGGAATCAAATCTTAGACAGAAACACTTGGATTGATTGATTGATTTTCTTGTCCAGTCTTCACATTCAGTGGTTCCTGGGAGCAAGTCCCCAGCTGGGCCTGGGCATGTAGCTCAGTAGCAGTGAGCAGCTCAGCACAGGCAAAGCCCATGGGAGAGGAAAACACCCAACCAGGTGCGGCTTGGATCACGTCATTTCACGGTAGGTCACCAGTGTCCCTCAGCACTTCTGTGTGAGGGCTCTCAGGGGTGGGGCATTTGACGACATTGAATCTGTAGTCTCATCCCTTCCAGACACTGTGAACTCCCTTTGGTCTCTCTCAACCACAGATGTCTCCGTGGTCTGTGCTTATGACTATTTAACAACGGGTACAAAAAAATTAAAATAAATTAAAAAACAATACTCTGGGCCAAGCCTCACTGCCTGTGTTCAGTTTCTGGGACCCACCTGGTGCAAGACAGAAAGCCTACAAATTGTCCTTTAAAGCATGACATAGCATGTGCATGAAGGTGGCATGTACATACCCCATGCAGGTACACATACACAAAACAACACAACATACGTTTTATAAAAAGAATAAAAATCATCAGAATGAAGTTTAAAATGAATTTGTAACTCCGATCCTATATTTCTTTAAGACATCAACATGACTGGGCAGGAGACAGAGGCAGGCAGATCTCTGAAAATTTGAGTCCAGCCTGGTCTACATAGTGTAGATGTAACAGTCTTATTAAATAAGAAACACAGAGCAAAATGCAGAGTTAAAAGCCCAAGAGGTCAGAGCAGTAGCTAAGAGCTGAGACCAAGACCTCCTTCTTACCACCCACTGCCGCTGCCGTACTTCCCCTGAGAAAGAGACCTACTTCCTGTGTGTCTGTCTTTTTATTGACTTTCTGTTTTGCCTTCTCATTGGTTGTAAACCCAACCACATGACCTCCTTGTCACTGCCTGTCTATACAGACCTCCAGGTCTCTATGGTTGGTTTTGAGATTAAAGGCGTGTGTCTCCAAGCTGGTTATGTCCTTGAACACACAGACTCTGCCTGCCATGTGATCAGATTAAAGGCGTGCACCACCACCACTGGCTTCTGCTATTGCTTGCTATTAGCTCTGACTCCCAGGCAACTTTATTTATTAACATACAAATAAAATCACATTTCAGCAAAAATAAAATATCAACACACACACACACACACACACACACACACACACACACAAAGAAGAAAGAAAGAAATCAACTTGACTTGGCCACTAGACTTAACAGCCCAGGCTCATCATCCAAGCTATTCACAGGAAACTGAGGTATGGGCAATTGGTGGGATATTGGTTTCAGATAAAATAAAAAAGGGCTAGGGTGTAGGTAGGTGCTAGAGTACATGCTTAGTACATTACAAAGCCCAAGTTCAATACCTGGCACTAGAAATAAGCAAAATAAAATAATAAAATAAATAGATACTAACAAGCCCTAGCATTTCACTCAGGGTCAGTAAGGCACCGTGGCAGAAGTTAGCCAGACCCTAGGACCTAGCACATTTGATGAGCTAACTATTAATAGTGTGAGAGTCAAGCTTGCTATGGCTGTCTTTTTCTTGATGCTGTGTTTTCTAGCTTCTATAATTAAATAAGCCAAACTGCTGCATGTAACCGTTCAGTGGATATTGTCTACGTACAGCAAGATTCCCAGAACACTGGGTTCCTGCACTGGAATTGTTTCTTTGTTCTTAACAACTGGCTGTGTGTTCTTTCTCACATTTTCACTTATCTGCTTGAAGAAGAAACTTTCTGAGGAAATAATCACAATGGGTTTGAGTTTAGCCTTCTCTTACAAAAAAAAAAAAAAAGGAAAGGAAAGGGAAGAAAGGAAGAAAAAAAGAAAAAAAATCAACTAATTTTGGTCAAATATGTCTTACTTCAATTTCGAAATACTGGGCCAGTGTGTAACTTAAACAAACAAACAAAAACAAAAACCAAATTATCTGAGCCAGTGAGATAGCTCCACAGGTAAGTAAAGGCACTTGCCACAAAGCCTGATGAGCTAAATTCAATCCCTGGAACCGGCATGGTGGAAGGAGAGAATCAACTCCAGCAGTTGTCTCCTGACCCCCACACGAGCCTTGTGACATTTGTGTGTGTGCATGAGCACACACATGTAATCTTTAAATGTAGCATGCAAGTGTGGAGTCTTTGAGAGGTGATTAGACTGGATTGGGGCCTTCACGAACTGGATTGGAGGCCTTAAAATCAGTCCCAAGGGTTGTAGCTCAGTTGGTAGCTCACTTGCCCAGCATGCACAGAGCCCTGGGTTCAATCCCCAGAACCACATAAACCAGGAGCCCACAGAGGTATGTGTATATAACATATATATGTGTGTGTGTGTATTTATATTTATATTTATTTATTTATTGAGGGGTGCAATGGGGAGACAGACTCACTGATACAAAGCAAGGTAGATGTGCTGCTGACCCATGGCTGATCCTGCTTCCCCTCTCCTCAAGGCCGGTGGGGACCAACTGCAAGCTGCTTTCTGCTGCCTTGTCTGTCTCTTCACCTTAAGAGAGAGCGTGGGGCCCATCTCTCTCCTCTTAATAGGTCACATATGCAGACAAGAAGCCATGCCCCAAGGCCTGTACTCCACTGACCGAATTCCCACAACAACCTGCTATACAGGTACCGGTCTCTAATCCCAGCAGTCAAGAGGTAGAGGCAGGAGGATCTGGAGTTGGAGGTTATCCTTGGCTTGCCTATGACCTTGGGGTACTAGCCTCTAGGGCGTGGCCTCTTGGCTAGCTTAAGACCAGAGGAGGGTCTCTCTGTCTCTGTCTCCCTCCCTCCCCCGCCCCTTTTTTTCTCTCTTTGTGAACCCATTCCAGGGCGCCCTTCCCTTCAGAAAAGAAAAGCGAACTCTCCCTGGGGCTCCCACAGGCTTCTCCTGGGATTGGTCGTGTTATTGCAGGGATTACCAATAATGAATCTATTTATTAAGGGATTATATGGGGTATCAACTCACTGATACGGGATATGGCAATTTTAGTCGCTGAGTCCCTGGAAGCTGAGAACTGGTCCCATGCTGTTTCGCCCTCCTGGCACCCGTCTTCACCATCCAAGAGCACGAGAGAGAAGGGGCCATGTGTGTGCTCCTCAGGTCTTAAGCTAGCCAAGAGGCCATGCCCTAGGGGCTGATATCCCAAGGTCATAGGTGGAATGAATACCCACTACAACTAGTGAGTCTGAGGCCAACCTGGGCTACATGAGACCCAAAGAACTGTGCTGCCCCTTCAAGCAGGAGAGGACACAATAATAAAGACTGAGCCAGAAGAAGAGACCAGCACTCACCAGACGTGGCTTGGAAGCATACAGCAGCCATGGAAACCCAATGATCCATGTCTGGGTAATGGAAGGCCTTGGTGAGGACAGATGCTGAGGCAGGAGCTGGAGCCTGGGTTGTGAGAGGCCCTCAGGAGGAATCTGGGGCATTCTGAGATGTTTAGATAACTGCTCCTCCAACTGCTGTGTCTTTTGTAACAGGGACATTGTGCAGAACATCACCAAGAGCGCTGATCACTGGAAAGATTTGGAGGGGTGGGCCAGAGGGACATCTTTGTCTTCCTCCTCGTCCTCTCCTCCTCCCATTTTTTGAGGCAAGGTATCACTGCATATCTCAGTCTAGTTTCACACTAAAGGCCCCTCACCCTCCTGAGAGGGAGAATTACACTTGAACCCACATGAGGCAACACATCTTTATATAAAAACTTGCATGAACATGTTGTAGAAAATAAAATCTTATGTTTTGCACAAATGCATAGACCCCCTTCCCATGAACTATTTTCTAACTCTGTCTATCTCCCACTGTTAGGGTGACGATTTGTGGAAGAAGCCACCACCATGAACCTGCAGAGTACTCCTTCTTCACCTGCCAACTTGACTGGATTTGGAATCACCTAGGAGACATTTATGGGTGTGTGCTAGAAGCGTGTTTCCAGAGAAGTTTTACTGAGGGAAGACCCACCCTGAGCAGGGTGGCACCATCCTATGGGCCGGAAGCTCCAGATGGAATAAGAAAGAGCAGATGCTTCCTGACTTCAAGCAGAATGTGACCAGCTGTCTCATGACCCTGCCACCATGACGAACTGTATCCCTGCAAACCTCAGGCCAAACTAAAGTCTTCCCACTGCGGTTGCTTTTGTCAGTAGCTGAGGAGCCTGATCATTATCTTTGTTTCAAAGCCACAGGACTGGAAATCCACACAGGGACCGGGTTAGGAAACATACACTTGCCTTGGGTCAATGGCTACAGCGCCAGCTGCTAATCCTGCTCCCAGAACCTGAGATGGGCACGGCTCACTAGCCCTACAGCTGGTACGAGGAAACTAGACTCAAACATAAGGGCAAAGGGTGCCACCTCATTACACGTCTGTCTGGACTCCAAGAACACTGCTTCCCCAAGCCAAAGGCAACAGGTATCTCCGGTGAATCCAAGAACATGGACATTGCCTTCTCTAGCTGACCTGTGTTTATCTTGCATTCTGTAGTCATCTGATTGGAGAAAGCCAATAGGAGTACAACATTAATCCAGGAGGAACTTGAAATCTCTTGTAGAGGAATCTGCAAATCATTCTATGAGACAGACATTTTCAGAATCAGAGCTGCTCTTCTGTGTCTGTTGGGAGCGGTCCTTCCCTGGGCAGAGGTCAACAATGTTTCCTTCTCCTCAAAGTATTGCAATCACAACCAAAGTTTCCACCATGGTTCACCCTAGGGGACCAGGGATGTTCCTGGGCTTACTTACAGGGTGTGAGTGTGTGGGTGACCCAGGACGGCTTGCTGGGAGGTCTTCACCCAGCTTGATGGCTTCCCCTCAGCCTCATATATCAGAGGCCCTCTTCAATGAACTATCTTAGCCTATATACTTTAGCATTTCCAAGGACCAGGAGCAATTAGGGCTGATTGCATACAGCAGCAGGGTGGTGGGTGAGGGGTAGGGCACAGCAATCTCAGGTGAGAATTCAATGACCCTCCCCCACCCCCTCTTTCTAGGAGGGAATGTTGACAGTCAACAAGCCCAAGGTAGAGCTTGCCTATGCTTGCAAGCAGGCACGGCTGTTTAGCTGGAGGACTGGGCTCTCCAATGGTATTTGAATGAAGAGAGAAAAGTTAGGAGTTTACAGTGAAAGCTACTTGTAAAGTTAGTGGTGAGAGTCTAGCCACGAAGCTTGACCAGAGTCACTTCTGATGTTTAAGTGTGGGTGCTGGGTCCCACCAGTGAGCTTTGCGAAGATCAGTTTTGAGAAATCTTCTTCTGGACCCTGAGAAATAATATATATATGTATATGTATATATAACCACACACATATATAATATATATACACATACATGTATATGTATATACATACACATATAACCACACATATATGTGTTATATATAACCACACACATATATGTATATATACACGCACACACCCTGAGTACACACACTTATAGTTTACTTATTTCTCAAATTCCCAGTTTTGAGAATGTCATATTTTTTATACTCAGAACCAAACATCTATTTTTAACAAAAATAAAGGACTCAAGTTGCTGACCAAGATTACTAAACACAGTTTCTTAGTAGATTTGTGGTTCTAATTGATGTGCCTCTGGCAGATGTATGAGGGGGCTTAAGACAAAGCCCTTTCATCTAATTACTATGCGCAGACCTCTTCAGCCTGCAGCAGGGTTCTGGAGAATAGCTGGTCACTGCAACCAGGCCCACCAGGAGGACGGCACGGCCTGCTGCCAGGGCCTTCACCCCCTGGCTCTCTTTGGGCACATTCAGCATCCAGGCTCAAGGTCTTTGAGGTTAAGGAATCCAGCATTGGCCTGGCAGTCTCAGAATACCTCACTGTCCAAGTATTTACATTCCTCTCAAGATAAGAAACTCCATACCACAGGGAGAGGGACATTTTCAGGGGCTCGGAAGAGGACTTTGTGAAAGCCCTGAAAGTCCCTGGTGTTCTGACTGGAACAAGAGCTGTCACCTTTGACCAGCCCCTTAGCAAGATACTGACTGAACTGATACTGAGCTTCTGCAGACAGTTCACTCACCTGCCTTAGAGGACTGCAGCTTCCCACCTGATGTCACCCACACCCTGAGCTAGCCAGCTGGTGTGACCAAACCAGGGAGTCTACACTCATTCAGAGAGACCCTGCCTCCTTGTCTCAAAAACTAAGATGGGAGTGACAGAAGACACAGATCTCTGGCCTCCACATGCAGACACCCACATACATACACTCCATCTACACATACGCAAAGAAGGTTCAGTTCCTCTTGTATGCCAGGATGAAGGGCCAAGGACTGCCCAGGATTCTGCTGTTGGCTGCTGCTCCTTTTTCCTCCTTCTCTTCTTTTCTGTGTAGTCCTGGCTGTCCTGGAACTATCCCTGTAGACAGGCTGGTCTAGAACTCAGAGGTCCACCTGCCTCTGCCTCTGCTGGGATCAGAGGTGTGCGCCACCACTGCCTGGCGGCGGCTGTTGGCTTCCCATCCCAATTCAGCCATAAGAATGGAATTTCATCCCCTGTGTAGAACTCTATTTCTCACTTCTCCAACAGCGACATTCCAAGTTTGTTGTGTCCTGTATTCTCTGAAGCAATAATCACAAAGAGCCACTCCAACGTCTGGGTGTCTCTGTGAAGTGGAGGGAGAAGCCGGGCTCTCTGGGGAAGGTGGAGAAGCCACAGCATGGAAGTCGCAGAAGAATTTTGTGCGATGATGTCTCATCTCTAACTTCAGAAATGAATCCTACCCCTCAGGAGACCGAGACAGGGCAGCCTGGAGTAGCCTGAGCTACAGACTGAGACCCCGGCCACTTCTAGAGGGGGTGGGGGGGTGAGGGGGCGGGGGGGGGTGAGGGGGCGGGGGGGTGTTATTTTTAAAACAACAACAAAAGCAGGAAGAGGACTGAAGAGTCCACAGAAAAGAATAATGTGGCCCATTAGTGTGTCTGTGAGAGAAGGGGGAGGGGTCCTGGCTCGACAGCATCACCTGACTGGAGGCTGGACAACTGTCCCCCGAGACCATTTTCTTTATGAGGTTTTTGAGACAGGATTTTTATTAATTCTGAAATTGGCCAGAAAAACCACTTCCACCATTTTAGATGAATTTAAGCAAACTATTATTAAAAATACTAAATACTGACCAAGATGTAATATGGTCAGGACCATCACTTGGAAACTTTCCAGGTAAGTGGTGCCATTGGTTATGTGAAAAAAAAAAAAAAATAGAACAACATGCTTTCCCATGAGGCTTTGTGGTTAGTTCCCAAGAACTCTAATTGCCAGAATCCCAGGAAGTTACCTGGTCCTTGGGCAGGTGGGGCTTGCAGGTTAATTTGGGACCTAACAATTGTATGTATCTCAGGCTGGCTTCAAATTCACTGTATAGTCAAGGATGCTATGATAGAGTCAACTCCTGATCGACCCGCCTCCACATCCTGAGTGCTGGGATGCCAAGCACAAGCCACTACACTGGGTCCCAAAGCTGATTCCTGTTTATTTACCACCATCTCTCTCTCTCTCTCTCTCTCTCTCTCGTGTGTGTGTGTGTGTGTGTGTGTGTGTGTGTGTGTGTGTGTGTGTATGATGTGAGGGACATGCGTGCCATGGGATACATGTCGAGGTCCCAGAACAGGCCTGTTCCCTCTCCTACTTTTTGTGGGTCTTGGAGATTGAACTCAGGTCCCCCGGCTTATGTGGCAAGCACTTTGCCTTGCTGACCTGACTCACCAGCCACCAGGCATGACTCTTTTGAAAGTGGAGACCAGTTTCCAGAAAGCAACAATCCTGTGAAGATGTTCACACAATCCCACCGTCACAACCTATTAGTTTTAGTGCTATTTTAAAATTTGAACCTCTAGTAACTAAAATGTCTGTGGGTCACTTGCTAGGGGGTGTCTCTGAGCACCTCTCCCCTCTGCCTCCTCGAAGCCAAAGGGCAGAGCTAAGCGGGGGAACAGGAACGGTTGGGGTGACCCATGACTGAGGACAGGCTCCAGTGAGGTGAAGTGTTCATGGCTGCCAGTCAACAACCAGGAGGTCCTGCATTCAGGCTTTAAGGAGTCTGAACTCTGACCTTTCCTTCTGGGTGGGAGGGCCATAGCCATTACAACTGCCAGAATGTCTTCCAGAATATTCTAATTACTAATTCCCCTAATATCTATCTTCAGACCCTCAGCTTCCTCTTTAAACCATGTGATCACTCAGGAGAGGCTCTCTATGGCAGCAGTATAGAAATACACTTGAGCCAGGGCCCACAGCTCGCCAGGCACCCTGCCTCGCCCACACCCCTTACGTAATCCACTCAAGCAAGCAGATGGCTCACTGTGATTAAATATGCATATATGCGTCTAAACATGTGTTTAGTAATACATTTAAATTAAGTCGAGGAAACGGAGTCTAAGAAAGTTACATAATACAGGTCAAAGGACACCCAGCCTGTAGGTAGAACAGGGTCAAAGTGTGCCTCTGTCTGTCTGCCTGTTTTTTCCTACAACACACTCTGGCAAATCTCTAGCCAATTAGTGCCTGTCTTACCTGAGACCTTGCCTACTTCCCTAAGGGCAAAAATTCACTCTCAAACGTAGGAATGTAGCAGCTGTTCTTAGTTACCTGCCCCCAGGGACTGACATCATCTTCTTCTCCTCCATCATCATCACCACTGTTTTGTCTGACGAGTCAAGCCGGACAAACAATTCTACATGAAGGAAGGGTTCTAAGAGCTTTGCCTCGGCAGTGTTTATATTTTGTTCCGCCCTTCTCAAGACAGATGGAGCCAATTTGCATCATTTCCATGCCATGGTTCTGCATTTTCCCTTAAGTTTCTGGGTAAACACTTCAAGGACAATATACCGAAGTCCCAGAAGGCAGAGCTGTCCCCAGACGAACACAGCTTCTCTCTGTACCTGGTAGAAGTTCTGGAACAAACAAGTATTCAAGGTGCTAAATAAGATGCCCATTAAAATTAAGTGGCCACTCAGCAGGTCAGGCTGAGCTCATACCTTGATGGAAAGGATCCTGCTGCCATCACAGTGCAAAGAAAATGATTTAAACTGCCACTGTAGTTGTGCTTATAACCTCCCGCGGCTCCCACCGCACCCAGGCCCCACCCAGATTACTTTTAAGATGAGTAGTGAAACTGTCTTGAATGGGTTTAGGATAGGAGGGAACTGGAGAGACAGTGGTTTTCCAAGGTAACCGGAGGGTCACAGAAACTAGTTATTTCTAGTTCAGTCAGCCGCCCTGTCACAGCCTGGTCCTTTATTTCTCTGAGAACTGAATTTGTACCCCTTTACATTATCTTTGGAGTTATGAAGCCCTGATCCAAGACACGAGACAGTGTTTTCTATTAACAGTAATCAAACTGCATGCTTTCTGGGGTTTGTACTGAAACTTGGTTTTACTCCAGGGGAAATCACTTAATATAAACCAAAATATATCTCTACATTTCATTATATCACTCAGTATTACATGATATGTGATATAATATAATGTGCAGTGATATATTTGATTTTAATCTCCTCAACATTAGTATCTATTTGTTATAATATAGATGAACAAATTCCGATAGATGCCATCCTTGTAATAATGTCTTGGTTGACAATGCCGCAGCCCTTCTCTCTCATTTTTTGGGGGGTGGGAGGTGAGAAAGGGTCTCATGGATCCCAGGCTGGCTTTGGGCTTACTATGCAGCCAAGGCTAGCCTTGAACTCCTGAGTCCACCTCCTATGTACTGAGGTCACAGGTGTGCAACACCATGCCCGGCCTCTCATTTCTGAGACTGTCCCTTCCTTGGCTCTAGACAGCACCTCCAGATGGGAAGAACTCCCCACTCTCTCATGAGTCTTAGCCACAGGCACTCATTCAGAACAGGGGCTGAGAATCAGCCTGGGCAACACCACCACCTGTGTTTTGGGTGTCAATAATTGTCCAAGAACTGATGAATAACCCCATGTTTGCTGACTTCAGTTGAGAAGGAAGAATTTTCTTCTCCGACACTGTGATTGTCTGGAGTAGAACCTGCAACTGCAGCCACGTCCCCCTGGGTAGACATGGCAAGCCCACAGTTGAGGAGAAGCAGAACAGAGAAGAGCTTCAGTGGCATTTAGTTTCTTGACTCTAGTTTCTCAGGGTAGCTTCCTCAGCCCTTGTTACATGTGGATATGTGACCTATCCCTGCCTTGCTATGTTAGTGCAGAGTTTCTGTCACTCATAGTAAAAAATATCTGATGAATACCATTACTGTGTGAAGCTGAAAATGAAGTAAAGTTATGCAAACAGTGCAGGGGGTTGGGGGTGTGGCTCAGCCGGTAGAGTGCTGGCCTAGCATGCAAGAAGCCTGGGGTTGATTGCCAGTATCATATAAACTGGGTGTGGAAGTACACACCTGTAAGGCAAACACTTGGGAAGTGGAGGCAGGACAAGCAAAGGACTTTTGGTTGCATAGTGAGTTCCAGGCCAGCTTGGAGATAAATGAGACTTTGTCTCAAAATAATAATATTTTTTAAAATGTAAAGCACTATTTCCCTAACTCCTTCTCAAGAGGTACTAGATAGGGTATGAGCATATAATTAACACAAGTCCAATCAGAGCCAACTTAAACAAACGGGAGATCCATTCACTCATCCAACCAAGGCTGACAGTGGCAGTGGTGGTGACCTGGTACTGGGATCTTTGTGAGCCAGCGACCCATGGCTACCCCGGTGTCCTCTCAACTCTTCTTTGCATCCATCTCTCAGCCTGCCTCTCTTCCAGTAGGTGTGAAATGGCTGCCAGCACGTTGAGAATAATCACCATGCCTTCAAACTGTGGACATCTTCCTCCCCCGCCTAAAAAAAGTCAGTGAACCTCTGATTAACCAGAATTAGTCAGAGTAAGTCCTCTGGTTCGTCAGGCTCGGTTAAAAGGTCCTCTCTGAATCAAGTGCTGTGGCCAGTGGTTCCTGAAGCCAGAGCAGCCACACAGGAAGGGAGACAGAGCCACTGGTAAAGAATAGATAGCCAACAGAGGCCTTGGCCCAAGAAAAAGGTATGACACAAACACATGTCTCTGCTCTCCTGCACTGACAGTCGCCCACACGTTCTCCCAGACTTTTTTCTATTGTGAGCGAACTTATAAATAGAGGACAATCCCAGTGGATCTGCAGTATCAGCATTAGCAGCAAGAAATGGTCATGGGGCGTGGGGAGGCAAGGGTAGCTCAGAGGCAGAGAGAGAAGGTCAGTATGCAGAGGGGCCTGGGCCACCCCAGCATGGCATCCAGGGCTCATGTCCCAGCACCAAGGGACAAAGAAAGGAGGGAGGGAGGAAAAAGAAAGCAGGGAGGCGAAGGGAACGGAGGAGAGAAAAAAAGGAGGAACAGAAAAAAACACGTGTAGAATTTGTGTTCATCTGTCCTAGGGAGTAGCTTGTGCTCACTCAGGACCAAGAGAAAACCAGAATTTCCCAAAGAAAGCTGGAGGCACAGGCGTAGCCTCGGACGGGGGCTGAATTCCTTGCCTAACTTTTGACAGAGGACATCATTCTGAAAAGATCTTACAAAGATGCCCTTCAGATAAAACTGACATGACAGTCACAGTCCTGGGCACGTTCTCAGTGAATACTGGAGTCATGGTCTGGGAATCTAAGATGGGTACACATGTCATCAGGTTTTTGCTGTAAAGCAGCAATATTTATGTCATAAAAATATAAATATATATCTGAATGGATTTTTATATTTGAAAAGACAACACTGCTTTTGTATTTTGGTCACCATTAAAAAGTATCCATGAGTTCTTATGGTACAAGCTGTGGGAACCAATGACCTTCATGTGCATGGCATCCAGGGCTCATGTCTCTGTATAGTCTGTCCTCACACTGAACATTGAACCACGGTTCCTAAGTGAAACCAGGATAGTAAGACAGATGTGTGTGTGTGTGTGTGTGTGTGTGTGTGTGTGTGTATTTGCATGTGTGTATGTATGTGTGTCAGACCCAGGTCCTGTGCAGCTTACAGAAACACACCACCACTGAGCTGTCTCCTCAGCTCTCCAGACACACAGTTCCCGAAGTCAGGAGACTCTGACACAGTTGTCGGGCTTCTTGCTCTTTGGAAAGCTGGATACCACATTATTCCCTCTATGGAGAGGCTAAGGAGGAGGGAAACTGAGGCCCGCCAACAGCCACCAGCAGCTTGCCAACCATGTGTGTGGGATGCTTGTCCCTTCAGTGAAGCCGTGACATCAAACTCACGTCTCTTGAGAAGGAGTTGATCTGCCCAGTTAAGCACTCCTGACCCCATCTCGGTCACACAGTTACCGTTTTAGAGCCGCTGGGTTTCAGCGTTAGTTGTCACACAGAGACATCCCAGCAGCGCAAGCCTGGCTGCCCGAGGTAAGGGCAGGAGAAGAAAGCCAACTCCACAAAGTCGTCCTCTGCCCCCCACGTGGGTGTTCTGGCATGTGTGCCACCACCACATCATTCGCATACGTGTACAAAATAGCAAAAAGGAGGTTTTAAAAAGCAGTTTATTCTTCTGCAATACTAAGTCAATGTTAGGGTGTTAAATTCCATCGCATTAATTCTGAGAAATCACGTTTTCGAGGCTTGTATGTCTAGCAATTAGACATACGAGAACTGGCTTGCAGAGAAAACTAGATGCACTGTTTGCTTTACCCTAAGTGAAAACTTAAGTGAGGGCTGACGGGATGCTTCAGTGGGTAAAGGAGCCGCCCCTAAGCCTGACGACCTGAGCGGGGCTGGTCGGAGAGAACTGGTTTCCTCTGTGGTCCTGTCCGCAGATACACAATGGCACCCATGCTTGCACATGCACGCGCGCACACACATACACACACATACACATATATATACACACACATACATACATACATACACATACATATATACTCACACATGTGCACACACAGACATATATCTACACACGCATACATATACACTCCCACATGTATACACACATACACATATCACACACACGCATACACACAGACATACATACTCATACACATATACACATGCACAGACATATATATACACATATATATACATATATGCTCACACATACACACAGACATATAACACACACACACATATACACTCACACATGCATACACACACACACACACACACACACACACACGCACACACATGCACACACTGGAAAGCTGAACAACCCCAAACCTCTGAAAACCACAGCGGACACAGCGCCGCTGCCGTGGTTTCCAACTGTTTGCTCCGCAGTCGCTGCAGTGAAGACTCGCGCTGCTGGAGCGTTTGTGGTTCCGTAAACGCGGCTGATGGCAGAGGAGGGGTCCATGCAGAGTTTGCTCTCCTGCAGCGCCGTCCTCGGGAGGACTCACGGCCCAGGACCGGGAGAAAGGACCGAGCTGCCGGGCTGGGGCCTGACGCGGGTTAACCACGGGGCTCGAACACGCGGAAAATACGGCTGGGCACGGGGTCCTGCGGGAACCGCCGTGAGCCGGGTCCGGGGCTGCTCGGCAGGCGGAGAGGACTCCAGACGCCCGACGACACCGCCCAGAGCTGACAACAACCGGGGTGCAGGGGGCACGTGACCCTGGCTCACCCCGGGAGGGCACGTGACCGCAGACCCTGCGCTAGCCAGCCCAGGCCAGGAGTGCGAGCCACCGAGGGGCCCTGATTCTGCGTTTTCATCCGGCTGGAAGGCCGAGATCTGACCCCTCCGGGATTCCTCTTCCTTGTCATTAACGTGTTGGCGCATGAAGTGACGGGCTTCGGCAGGGGATCCACGGCCATGTGTCACATCTCTCCTGTCCTCGTCTTCCTCTCCCTCCTGCTGTGTTACCGTGAGTGCAGCTCCGGGCTACTCCCACCACACACACAC
>CABHPH010107200.1:0-11319 GCA_902168325.1 Peromyscus nudipes | reverse complement strand
TACACCTCAGCCCCTCCCTCCTGTCCAATCTTATATCCGTCCCCTCCTTTCCACAGGTGTGAATCCCAAAAACACTCCGTAATAAAGTGTCTTGTATGATAACTGATATCTGGAGTCAGCTTCGCAAGAACCCAACCTATGACACCACCCAAATTATGAGCAAACATCTAATTAAACTACTGAAAAGCAGACTCTGAAATTCACATGCACACCCCCACACCCCCCCCACACACACACACCACAATGTACTAATGTTAGCTATTCTTCACCATTTTTGATGTTGAATAAAGTTTTTAATTAATAAACTGATTAATTAGGAATGTGTGTGTACATGCCGGGGCAGGATCGCGGAGGTCAGTAAACAATTTTTTGGAAATCATTTCTTTCCTTCCACCTTGCAGGTGACATCTCTCGTCTCTGCCACCGTGCTGTTTTCCAGGCTAGTTGGCCAAATCTGGTTTTTACATGGGTTCTGGCCATTGAACTCTGGTCAGGCTTACCTGATGGGCCATCTTCCCAGCCCCTGTCACTGTTTTTTGAGTCCTTTGAAACTATGAGATCAAAAAGACACTCAGGGATTATACCACATATATACATAAAACCCCCGGGCTACAGGCACACTCCCCTCTTGATAATCATGACGGACACAACCTGCTTCACATTCTCACCTGTGAAATACAGGAACCTGCATCTCAGTGTCTAACTCCCTCCACTGAAAATGCCTGTTGGCTAGGACCCACCTGCACCGAGACTCAAAAGTCTGCTGTGGGTAGGTGAGATGGCTCAAGGAGTCAAGTCACTTGTTACCAAGCCTGATGACCTGAGTTCAATCCCCAGGTCCCACATGGTAAAAGCAAAGAACCAATCCCAATGCACCATGACTTATGTGTACACACACACACACACCAAAATTTTTTAAATTTAAAAATAAAAACTAATTAATTAATTAATGTCTACTGTGCCTGCCTATGTCCCCCATGATTCAAATCCAGCCTCAGCACCACGCTCTTCCTATTCATCCACCAAAGACACCACAACCAATGCGGCCCGTGTTCCCCTTCTCATTCCTTTGTGTGCCTCTGGAACCAGACCACCCAGGTGCAAATCCCAGCTCTGTTTCCTACTTGACTTTGTGACCCAGGCAGGCCACTGCAGCCATTTTGAAGATTCTGGCAGTCTGTAAAATGGGGACAACAACCGTTTCTACGTCAAGATGAGTGGGTTAAAGAAGGCAATACAAATAAAGTGCTTCGCCCAGCATGGTGGCACACATCCTTAATCCCAGTCCTGGGGAGGCAGAGGCAGGTGGATCTTTGTGAGATCTCGGCCAATCAGAGCTACACAGTGAAACCGTCTCAAAACAAACAATAACAAACTCCAAAGTGACAGCGTGTGACCAAACAAACACCATCTTATCACACCATCCACCCACAAGCTTTCCTGTTCACACCTCCTTCTGACATTGACACGTCTTCAACAGGACATTGAATTAAGCAGTAAGTACTACGCGAGGAAGGCTTATACCCCAACCCACCAAATCATCTCCCTAGTCACTGTAACTGTTTTGGGAAGGCATCCCCTTCTCTATCACTTTCACGGATAGAACAGCAGAATTAGGGACTGTCCCTCGTGGACACCCATCTACAACAGGATGAATCATTTGCCTGCCCATCCTCGCCTCTATTTTCTCCCTGGCCTTATCATAACTCCCCCCCCCTTTTTCTCTTTTAACGTAACCTCTGATCCTCCTACATACTCTTACTAATGCACGTGACAAATCAAAACAAGGAAATTCCATTCTAAAGTTTTACTTTAAAAAAAAATCTATTTTTAAAGCCAGGCCTAGTGGTACACGCCTTTTGTCCCAGCACTTGGGACGCAGAGGCAGGTGGATCTCTGAGTTCGAAGCCAGCCTGGTTTACAGAGCAAGTTCCTGAACAGCCAGGGCTACACGGAGAAACCCCTTCTCAAAACAAACAAACAAAATCTATTTTTTTGGTGCTCTTATTTCTTTTTCTTTTATGTGGATGAGTGTTTTTTTCTGCACAGATGTCTGTGCACCATGTGTGTGCCGTGCCCATACAGGCCAGAAAGAGGGAGTCAGATTCTCTAGAATTAGCCCCACCTATCCCTCCTCTGCCTAGCTATTGACCATTCAGCTTTTTATCAGACCAATCAGGTGCCTTAGGCAGGCAAGGTGAAACAGCAACACATTTTTACACAATTAAACAAATGCAGCATAAACAAATGTAATACACCTTTACATAGTTAAAGTAATATTCCACAACATAAACAAATGTAACACACCTTTACATAGTTAAAGTAATATTCCACAACATAAACAAATGTAACACATCATTACATAGTTAAAGTACTATTTCACAACAGATGGTGACAGTATTCCGACCACCATTTTCAATGTGGAAAAAGTGAGACCTGGAACAGTTAAGTCTCACCAAATAAACTAATCAACCTTCAAGACAGGCAGAGGCAGGAGGATCTCCGTGAGTTCAAGGCCAGCCCGGTCTACATAGTGAGTCTCAGGTCAGCTAGGGCTGCATAGGAGAGACCTTGTCTCCAAAACCCCCCCCCCACAAAAAAACAAAAAAATAATCAAGATTCTGGAGAAGCAAGCTAACTGTCCAGACCAAATCACAGTGAGTGAGTGGTAAGAGAGTTTCAAAGCAATCCAGCCCAAATGCAAGGCAGCGCTAACTCCCTCTCTACACTCTGCAGCCACCCGCCCAAAGGCAAAGTCAATCCTGCCACCTGTTTTTGATGACTCCGTGCTGCCTAGGGGGCAAAATGCAAATTTCAGCAAGCTAAGAAAATTCCAGCACTATCTGAGCTGCCATAAGCTTCCCATCTTTCACTCACTCTCCTGTTGCAACTGGCCATCTGGCAACACAAACCACTTCCCAACTGTTTGCCAATCCCTGCCTTTGCTCAAGCTGCTTCTGCTATGTGAAAAGGCCTTTCCCCTCTTTGCCTGGTTGGCACCAGCCCTTCACTATTTTTTTTTTCCAGGAAATGACCCACCACACCCTAGTTCTCTCGGAGCCTCTTTCCTGGGCTTTCACTAGCCCCTGGAAAAACACCATTGAAGTGTTTCCTGAATTATGTGCTGTTATATATAAACACTCCCGTCTTTCCAGTAAATGCCCAGACAGCAGAGACCATGTCTCATTTGTCCCGCTAAGTACTACTCAACCGCCAGCATAGTGCCTGATACGATGTATCAGGTATTTGCGGAGTGGCACAGAACACAAACAAATTAGGTCATAGCAGACCATTCACTTTAATACCTGCTTGTTGAGGTTTATCTTCCAAGTTCAATTTTTAAATGGGCAGGCCAGATGGCAGTATGGCCAAACAAAGAAAAACCAAACTTGTTTCAAAATCCAATCTCTGTAATATTTTTTAAATATTTATTTATTTATTTTATGTATGTGAATGTTCTATCTGCATGTACATCTTTGTGCCAGAAGAGGATATCAGATCCCATGATAGATGGTTGTGAGCCACCATGTGGTTGCTGGGAATTGAACTCAGGTCCTCTGGAAGAGCAGCCAGTGTTCTTCTTCTTCTTTTTTTTTTTCCTTTATTTTATGCACATTGGTATGAAGGTGTCAGATCCTCTGGAACTGGAGTTACAGACAGTTGTGAACTGCCATGTAGGCGCTGGGAATTAAACCTGGGTCCTCTGGAAGAATAGCCAGTGCTTTTAACCGCTGAACCATCTCTCCAGCCCCGCAGCCAGTGTTCTTAACCACTGAGTCATTTCTCCAGCCCTCTCTGTAATATTTTAATACTAACACAATCCTTTTTTTTTAAAGTTCTAGTTGGGGTGGAGACTAAAATTATTTATTTATTGTTTTTTGTTTTGTTTGGGACAGGGTCTCATGTAGCCCAGGCTCGCCAATTTCTGTTCTTCCTGCCTTCCCCTCCTGCATGATGGAGTTACAAGAGTACTCCATCATGCTAGGTTTCATGCGTCCCTGGAGACCAAATCCAAGGCTTTATGAATGTTAGGTGAGCATTCTACCAACTGATCTACACTCCCAGCTCCTAAAACCTAGTTTTGCTTTTTGTTTGTAAGACTTTTATTTCTATTTGTATGTGTGTGTATGTGTGTGTGTGTGTGTGTGTGTGTCTGTGTGTGTGTGTGTGTGTACACATGTGTGTGGGTGTCCACAGAGGCCAGAAGAGGGCAGCAGATCCCCTGGAGCTGGAGTTACAGGTGGTTGTGAACCCCCCAATGCTGGTAGTAGGAACCAAATTCCGCTCTTAACTGCCAAACCCTCTCTCAAGTCTAAAACTTACACAGAGGTCAGAAGAGGGCGCTAGATCTCCTACAACTGGTGTTACACATGGTAATGAATGATCATGAAGGTACTGAGACCTGAACCCCAGTCTTCTGTAAGAACAAGTGCTTCTAATCCCCTAGCCACCTCTCCAATCCCCTTAAGTTCTGTATTTTAAAAACAAAGGGGTTTTTTGCTTTATTTTGTTGTTCTGGTTTTTTGAGATAGGATTTCCTTGAATTGGCTGTCTATCTCAGGCTGGCTTTAAACTTACGGAAATCCTCTTGCCCCTGCCTTTGAGCAAGTGCTGGAAATAGGAGTGAATGCTTGAGATCACCACTCCAGGCTACAAGGTGATTTTTAAATTTAACTGTCTTGAAACAATGTTTAAGTTCTCTACCCATAATCCCCACTTACTGTTTTGTAAATGGGACTGGTTTCTGCACCCAGGATACAGTGAGTCGGCGGGTGTTGCACACACAAGTGGCAAAAGACTGCTTTCTACATCTAGGCTGTATACACTGGCACCTGCAGACCTCCAGGGTAAGGACAGAGAGCCAAGAGTAGACCAAGAGCCAGAAAAACCTCTAATGCCAAGTGTAAAGCAGCAAGAAGTGGGAGAAACCCCTGTGACCGGCTGTCTCAAGCCACTGGAAATAGAAAAGGGAAGGGTGAGAGTTAGGAACGGGCTGGGAAACTCACCAAGGACTCAGAACAGAGTCGGACACTGCCACTTGGCCTTCACGGAAAGCCAGTACCAGGAAAACACGTGATCACCCTCATTCACTTGTGGTTCCAAATCAAGTGGAAGCTAGTCGCAGTGGCACACATCTGTAATCCCAGGACTCGGGACGTAGTAGCGAAAGGATAAGGGGTTCAAGGCCAGCCTTAGTTACTTGGTAAATGTGAAGCCACCCTGCACTTCCAGGGGCCCAGACTCAAAGACAAGAAAACAACACAACAAAGCACAAATGAGAACTTTTGCTCCCCTACTCCCGAAGCACGTCTTCACTACTTAAAAAGTGGGTTCTATTTGGGGGGAAAACCAGGAGGAAGAGGTGAATCCATTCCCAACACCTCCATTATTTTCATGACCACAAGAGTAGCACTACCACCAACAAAAACTCAGTTCAGCAGAAAAGGAAACTGTTGGCCAGTCCATTGCTTTTGAGGTCAGCTCCAAAAAGGTTTATGTTGTTATGAACTGTGCTGTTTTCCCCAAATTCTCATACTTATGTCCTAACTCCCAACATCTCAGGATGTATTTGGAGACAGGACCATTAAAGAGGCAATGATGTTAAAATGAGGTTACTACTGGATGTTTCGATCCAACCCAGCTGGTCTCCTTATGATAGATAAAGACACAGAGAGCCACACCTGGAATTCGTGGCATGTGAACAGACAGCCAGGAGGAGAGCCATCTGCCAGCCAGTAATCCATCTTAGACTTCCAGTATCCAGAACTGTGAGAAAAGTTTTGACAAGCTATCCAACCTGTGGTGTCTGTTACAGTGGCCCTGGCAAACTATGAGAATGGTCCCCTGGTTTCTATGTGCACCCACATCTGCTCACCACATAGATTAAAAAAAAGAAGACACAAGGACCTATCTGCACAAAGAAAGAATCAGCTTGTCCTACACAGTTAATTCATCACACCTGAACTGTAAACACTGAGTACGATCAAGAAAGCCACTGACTAAAATAACAGCGACCAGTAACATTTTTTGAATATTCACTATGTGCCAGATACTGCAAGCCCTTTAGTGATTTAATTCATTTACTCTTAGACTAATGCTGTGAGACAGATACAATTATAGCTCTCATCTTTAATGAGTAAGTGGGGCACAGAAATTAATTTGTTCAAGGTCACAAAACTAGTGGGTGGCAAAGCTAAAATGGTAACTCAGATAATCTGGTTCTAGTACATAAAACGGAATCAATCAGCCAGGCGGCAGCACTCAAGAGGCAGCGCCAGGAGGATCTCTGTGAGTTCAAGACCAGCCTGGTCTACAGAGCGAGATCCAGGACAGGCACCAAAACAACACAGAGAAACCCTGTCTCGAAAAAAATAAAAAATAAAAAAAAAACCTGAATCAATCAACTGCTGTTAATACCATATCCCACCCCCATGTATATTTACTTGTGTGTGTACACAAATACGTACATGCCAATGTGCCCACATGGAGCTCAGAAGGCATCTCGTGGGACTCTGCTCTCCTTCCACCATGTGATCCCAGAAACCAAACTTAAATTGACAGGCATAGTTGCAAGCATCTTTACCTACTAAGCCATCTTGCTGGCCCTTTGTTTTTGAGACAAAAATCTCACCTATAACCACAGCTGGCCTGAAACTCCATGACTGGTGTTTTGGAAAGAAAGATAACCCTTAAAATTTGTTTCCCCTCCACCTGCAAATGAAAACAACAAATGAAGTGGCGGATGTAAAAAAACAAAAACATGCCAGGCATGATGGCACAAGCCTGTAATCCCAGCCCTTGGGAGTAGAGGTAGGAGGAACAGGCATTCAAGGTCACCAGTCTTCAGCTACATAGTTACAAGCAAGACTGGGCTACACAAACTCCTACCCTCAAGAAAAAAACACAGTGCCGTCCCCAAAGCCAATTTAAATCAATCTGAACTGGCACAGAAATATCTCCAAAATATTAAAATCATATATAAAATGATGCCACCCTTTTTGAGTCTCACTATGCCGGACCTGAACTTGCCATGTAGACCACGCTTGCCTCAAATTCAGAGGTCAGCCTTCCTGTGGCTTCTGAGTGCTACGATTAAAAGCATGCTTCAATCTATATCACTAATTTAAAAATAAATTTTATAAAAAATAAAAATCGCCCAAGCATATATATTTTAAAATCTCTTAAGAATGACTCCAGGCCGGGCGGTGGTGGCGCATGCCTTTAATCTCAGCACTCGGGAGGCAGAGCCAAGCGGATGGATCCCTGTGAGTTCAAGGCCAGCCTGGTCTACAGAGTGAGATCCAGGACAGGCACCAAAAACTACACAGAGAAACCCTGGTTCGAAAAACAACAACAAAAAAAAAAATGACTCCACTTGGCAGTCTCCATTATCTCTCCAGCCCCATGTTGTGTATTTCTGTAATAAACAGGTATCTGGACTACAGAGTGAAACCCTGTCTCGAAACACCAGGGAAGGAGGGAAAGGGGGGGGGGGAATCAGATAAACTACAAGAAGAAACACGGCCAAATAAACAGGAGAGGCAAACACACAGGCATAAACTTGAGGGCATGGTACTGGGAATACAGGTAGAGTCCTTGCCTAGCTGCACGAGGTTCTGGGTTCCATGTCTAGCACTACCAAAAAAGAAAAGAGGAGAGAAAAAACAAGAGAAGAGAGATGGAGAAAAAGAGACGAGGAAGTAAGTATCCGATGTCAGTGAACAGTGGTAAGCCAAATCGGAGAGTGAAGAATGCTTCAAATAAACGTTAAAGGTGAACTGAGGTAACAGATGAGGAAGAAATATGAGCTGCTGGGAAGTCTAAGAGGGGGGAAAAGGGCACAAGAACACAGATGTCCCGGAGACAGAGGAGAGAAAGCAGGAAGGCAGGGCACGCACAGGAGGATGTGGAAGCGAAAACAGGAACAGGAAATGATTAAAATAATCACAAAATATTAACAACCAAGTCAATCTCCACAGATTTTCATAAGCAATATGATTTCTTTTACTCCCCCAACCCCCAATGCACTGGGTTTTTGGAGACAGGGTCTCCGTATGTAGCCCCTGGCTTGTCTGAAATCAGTAAGAGTTATCACGCTGGTCTCAAACTTTGGCAATCCTGCTTCTGTTTCTAGAGCACTGGTCTTATAGGCATGTGCCACTCTGCTGGGCCTAAGAGACTTTTTTCAAGAGAGCTGGTGGTTGTACCTAGCTAGTGTGTTCTCCCCGCCCCCACTCCTTATCCTCAGGGGATGAATTCCAACGTTTTCTGCCAACACATGAAACCAAAGACAGCATACTAAACCCCAAACTTCTGATCAGTTTTTTCTTACATGGGATAAAGCTTAATGCATAAATAAGAAACAACAAAAGATTAATAACAATAGCCCATAGTATAAGATAATGGCAATACACTGTGATAAAAGTTATTAATAGCTAGGTGTGGTAGCACATGCTTAGAATCCCAGCACTCGGGAGGTGGACGCAGGAGGAACTGAAGACAAGCCTCAGCCAGAGTTGAAGGCCATCCTGACCACACTATTTCAAAATCCACCCTAAATTCATGTACTGTTTATTTCTGGAAGTTTCCTTTTAATATTTTCAAACCCAGATTGACCATTAGGTGACCTGAAATGCAGAAGTAAAGACAAGAATCAGGGGCCTATTGTGTAACTGCTGAAAATCACGGTGTATCTGGGGAATAAGAAGAAAAGTGTGGGAAACGGCTTTTCCAAAATGCTCACACTTATCTAGTCTTTCTCTCTCCCACATGCATATTTTAGGACTAGGGTAGAGTCTATGTTCCTTTCAGTCTGGACAGAGTCCTGTGACTACCAAATAATAGCCAAGAATGATACACAGAATCTTCGAATTAAAGCTAGTGCTATTTTCTTATTAAATTCTCCCCCCCCCCCCCAAAAGCCAGAAATGGCAGCACATGCCTTAATCCCAGCACTAGAAAGACAGAGGCAGGCGGATCTCTGAGTTTGAGGCCAGCCTGGTCTATAGAGCAAGTTCCAGGTCAGCCAGGACTACAGAGAAACCCTGTCTCAATAGCCCCCAACAACAACAACAACAAAATCTCAAAACACCCTATGAGACAAGTACTATTGTTATTATACCATTTTATTTTATTTGTGTGTGTGCACGTGAGAGAGAGAGAGAGAGAGAGAGAGAGAGAGAGAGAGAGAGAGAGAGAGAGATATGCCTGACCATACACACATGTGTAAACAAGAGATCACTGCCAGTGTCTTCCTCTTTGACTTTCCATCCAGGTCTTTCAGACAGAGTTATCTCCCGGAACCTGGAGCTCAATGACAGACTAGACTGTCTCGACACCAAGCTCCCAGGATCCTCCTGTCTCTGCCACCTGAGGGCTGGGACTAAAGGTGCCCACTGCCAGGCCTGGCTGTGCCCCACTTTTAAAAGGGTTCTTCTGGGAATCAAACACAGGTCCTCATGCTTATACAGCAAGTATTTTACCAACCGAGCCCCCTCCCCAGACCCTCGTCCCATTTTACAGATGAGGAAACTGAGACCTCAAACAGCTGCCTCATAAAAAAGTAAGGGTCTTAAGCGTCTCCAGTTCTTTTTGGGACTTTTTTTCTTGTTTTGTTTTGTGTTTATTTTAGGCTGTGTTGGGGACTGAACCTAAGAGAAGGGTTCTATCACTGAGCTACCATCCCAGTTTTTAATGTTTCTTTTCATTATTGTTATTATTAACTGATTTATTTATTTTAGTTTTTCGAGACAGGGTTTTTCTGTGTAACAGTCCTGGCTGTCCTGGAACTCACTTTGTAAACCAGGCTGGCCTTGAACTCACAGAGATCCAGCTGCCTCTGCCTCCTGAGTGCTGAGATTAATGGTGTGTGCTACCATGCCTGGCTTTAAGATTTCATATATATGTATGCATCACATTAATTCGTAGAAGCCTAGAATGAAACAGTAATAAGTGTTTAGCTATAGATTAAGAGTGCACATGATTATGTTTCTCTATAATCCTATACTTTCTCATTTTTTGACATGGAGCAGGTATACGCTGTGAGATATGTGTACAATGTGTGAAGATGTATTGTTGATTGGTGTAATAAAAAGGTGAACGGCCAATACCTAGGCAAGAGGTGTAGGCAATACTTCTGGGCAGAGAGAGAACTCTGGGAAGAAGAATGGCGGAGTTGCCAGCTAGACATGGGGAGGAAACAAGAGGTACAAGATGGAAGAGAGGTAACACCATGTAGCAAAATGTAGATTATCAATATAAGTGGGTTAATTTAACTTATAAGAGCTAGCGGGGCAAGCCTAAGCTAAGGCCGAGCTTTCACAATTCATAATAAGACTCCATGTCGTTTTTTGTGAGCAGGCAGCCCAGAGAAAAGTCCGACTACATATGTCATCCAAAGTGGGCCAGACAAAGTGGTCTCTCGGGTAGGTTCAGTGTACAGAGGCATGACTTGTTTTGTTTTGTTTTTCGAGACAGGGTTTCTCTGTGTAGCTTTGGAACCTGTCCTGGAACTCAACTCTGCAGACCAGGCTGGCCTCAAACTCAGAGATCTGCTTGCCTCTGCCTCCCGAGTGCTGGGATTAAAGGCGTGCACCACCACCACCATCCAGCAGAGGCAGGGCTCTTTTAAGAGGCCCTACTGTGCAGCTGAGCATTTGAACAGCCAACATTGGGTACAAACTCCTGCTTCAGGCAGACACAACAGATACCAGAGCTAGGGCAGGTAAACGCAGCTAGGCTCCACAGAACTGAGGGGGCACAGCCAACCTGCAGCACCACTCTGAGGCAGTACCTCGGCAATTTAAGATTTGTCTCCAAGGTCAGAGAACACTGTAAGCAAACAGCTGCAGACTCAAAAAAAGCCAGGTCCAGACAGACAGACAGACAGACAGACATACACACACACACACACTCACAAAAAAAAAAATAAAAAAACCTATAAAAAGGTACCATATGCTTTAAAGGTACGTAGGTGCTGAAAAAGAAAAATAGGTATAGACAGTCATAAAAAAAAAATAGTTTAGAGCTGGAGAGATGGCTCAGAGGTTAAGAGCACCAGCTGTTCTTCCAGAGCTCCTGAGTTTAATTCCCAGCAACCACACGGTGGCTCACAACCATCCATAATGAGATCAGTGCACCTCTTCTGGCCTGCAGACAGACATGCAAGCAAGCAGAACATAGTATACATAATAAATAAATTTTTAATTTTTTTTTATTTTTTATTTATTTTTTTTTTTTGGTTTTTCGAGACAGGGTTTCTCTGTGTAGCTTCGCGCCTTTCCTGGAGCTCACTTGGTAGCCCAGGCTGGCCTCGAACTC
>CABHPH010107199.1:28956-50344 GCA_902168325.1 Peromyscus nudipes | reverse complement strand
ACACACACACACACACACACACACACACACACACACATATTATATGTATATACAGTGTGTATGCATGTGTTATTGGCCATTATCACTGTTCTATACCTACTATTTTCTATTTTTGGAACTCCTATTAGGGTTTGGTTGGAGTGTCTAAGTCTTGTCTAGATGCCTTAATTTCTCTTTAATTTTTATCAATTCCTCTGATGTGTTTTGTTTTAATTTTACTTTCAAATAGGTCTTAAAATTAACTAATTCTTTGGCTATATTGAGTGTGCAGTTTATGTTGACATTCATATTTTTCATTTGAAAAATGAGCATTTCTTATTTCTGTGGCTTTTCTATTTTAAAACCCGTTGTTCCTGCTTTTCATAGCTCTTAGTCCCCTAGTTCTTTGATGACGCAAAATCTATTTACTGTTAAGTCCCTTCCAAATGCTGTGTTTCTCTAGGATTATAATTTCATGTTTGTTGACTATTATTTTCTCAAGACATTCTTGGTAGTCTTGGCAATTCTATCTCACCCCAAATTGAAAAATTAATGGTTTTTCTTTCCCTAGCTGTCACTATTTTTTCCTACATCTGGCTAGACTGTCTTATTCAATCAGTCTGTTAGTTCAGAAGCAGTTCTTATACTCACAGCTTGAGGCTTTTATTCCTTCAGGATAGCCGAAGTCCAGGTTTTGAGCTAGTAGGTGGTGTGATGTGAGCCCTAGTTATATAATTATCTCTCTGACCTCCTAGACTGTACCTCAGTTGGCTGCCTTGGCTTCTTGTATTGTTCATAACATATTTAAAGTTATTCTGTATAGAGGTACCTGCCTCATCTTCTGGTTTCTTGCAATGACTTATTTTTCCTAACCTGTCACTTTTTCAATAATACTGATTTATGGTACTCCACTCTGCTTTAGCTCCAAGGGTGAGTGAGCTAATTTTTTCTAGCTTTGTGGATATGTTTCATTTCCTTTTTCTTTTACAATTGTGATTATGCTTTGGTTTTTAATGTATGCCTTATTATTTAGCAATAATTCCTATAGTTTATGTTTGGAGCTGACATAGGGTATTTCTCCAGTATGAAATGTTGCTGGCTTGATGTGATCTTGGGATTTCTAGGTGGATAACAAATTCTTCAGATAATCATGACTCATTATCTGAGTCATGAATTAAGGCAAACTGCTCTTGGTTAGTTTTCTCTGTTGAATTTGCAATCACAGATTTCATTGTTCACATATCTGAGCATTTATTGTTATAGGGTGTAAAGCAACAGAGACATGAGTCCACTGAAGTTGAATACAAGCAGGTTTTTTTTTAACTATGGGAGAAGGAATATTGGGCTTGTCTGAAACTTGGGGCTCAAATTAATAGGAAGGTGTAGCATGAATCTTAAAAGTTCTTATTAATAAAATCAAACTTGAGCCAGGTATTGGGGTGAACACTGGAAGGTCAGAGAGACAGAATAAGCCACAGCTATCTCACCTCGCTGGGTCCTCAGCTGGTCTTGTTTCCTCAGACTGGATGCCCCGAGCCCTCATCCAGAATGGGTCTCAGCTGAACTGCTGCTAGAAGCCTGAAAGCTTAACCAGCCACATGCTTCTCCAGGCCGCTTCTCCAGGCCAAATGTCTCTAGTTTCTGGTCCTCACGCCTTATATATGTTTCTGCTTTCTACTACCACGCCCTGGGATTAAAGGCTGACTTTCTGGGATTAAAGGTGTGTATCACTGTGCCTGGCCGTTTCCAACGTGGCCTTGAACTCACAGAGATCTAGAGGGATTTCTGTCTCTGGAATGCTAGGATTAAAGGCGTATGCTACCACTGCCTAACCTCTATGTTTAATATTGTGGCTGTCCTGTTCTCTGACCCCAGATAAGTTTATTAGCATACACAATATTTTGGGGAACACAATACCCCCACAGGAAGGAATTTTGGAAATTGGATGGGTGGCAATTCCTACCTTAGCAAGACACATTTTGTGTAGAAGGAAGGAGAAATGACAAAAGTGTGGGAAAAATCATGGTGAGAGCTTTAAGCAGAAATAGATCTGAAGCAACTAATCCTTAGGTTGAAGGTAACTGTTTTGGTTGGTTTAGAATGAGACTATTGGAAATTTTTGCTATGGTTTCAAGCAATTTCTAAATCGGCCAGACACCATGCTGTTGCAGTAGAGAGAGTGAAAGCAGTTTGGCATGAGAAACTGATACAAGAATTGACTTGAAGATGTAAGATTGTGCTAATTCTTCTTTTTTTTTAAATTTTATAATTTAATTTAATTTTACATATCAGCCACGGATTCCCTTGTTTTCCCCCCTCCTGCCCCCCATTCCCATCTCCTCCAGGGCAAAGACTCCCCTGGGGATTGAGATCAACCTGGTAGATTCAGTCCAGGCAGGTCCTTTAAGGACTTTGTGGGCCAGATTCAATTTTTCCTCCAAGAACAGTAGGGGGCCTCCCAGTTGTTTTAAGCAAGGGAGTAAAGTAATCTGATTTGCATTTTAATGGTCCCTTCTGGTTGCTGTGTGAAGGGTGGATTAATGCAGCAGAAGGGTAGTGAGAATGAATGTGAAAAGACCAATAAGACTGTTTTAGCTAAGGTGGCATGTGGAGAGAGAAGATGGGTTTGAAAGGTATATTAGAAAGTTGTTAGCAATATCTGGTGGAATATTTGCAAACACTAGGATGTCTGGTGTAACTGAACTTGCACTTTTGCTTGCATTTTTACTAAGTTGATTTCCTACCAGTTTTTCTGATCTGTCTGTACCTGGAGTTTTCTCCAGTCCTGCTCAGCACCATGGACCCCACAATCGCTTATAAAATAATCACTCAGAAGTTTATATTAATTAAACTGCTGGGCCATTAGCTCAGGCCTACCACTGACTAGCTCTTACACTTAACTCAGCCCATTTCTGTTAATCTATACGTCGCCATGTGTTCCATGGCTTTACCTGTATGCCATTACATGCTGCTCCCTGGGCAGGCTGGCATCTCCTCACTCAGCCTTCCTCTTCCCAGAATTCTCTTCTCTGCTTGACCTGCTTATACTTCCTGCCTGGCTACTGGTCAATCAGCATTTTATTTATACAGAGTGATATCCACAGCATCTGTCTTTAGCACTCATATCAACTGATTTATTGTTCTTTCCTGTCTTTTAATTTGACTCTTTTTCAACATCAGCCTTTTGCTTTCTTCCACTGTCACAAGGGCTCAGCTGTGATTTTGTGCCAGAATCCCATAATAACATACTTGTTTTCTCTCTCTGCTTTCTACTTTGGTCCATTAATAACATTGTTCATTTTTAGTGGTCTTTTTTTTTTTTTTTAATTTCCCAACTTCTTGTTTGTTTTCAATCCATTTTTCTCAGTTTCCAGCTGGAACTAGCTTGAAACAAACTCTCTCTCTCTTAGGGAGTGGGTGTATGCTTGCCAAATGTTTACAAGAACTGTCTCATTGTGCAAGTGCCATTCCAGCTGCCTTAACACCCTGGCAGGAAGAACTAAACACTTAATTTTAGAACCCACTCTCATCTTTACTTGTGGAGTGATTTCTTCCTGTCTTCTGAGTGCTTGTACAGAAATCTAAAACTACTGCAGTCTCTAAAAGCTACAAAATTGCTCCCGGTTATATGCTTAGTGGGCACTGGAGGCTGGACATTCATATATATGAGTGAGTCATTCCTCTCTTTGGTGTCAGGTCTGCAGATTCCCCATTTTTAGATAAATGCAGGCTTCCTGAACTATATATATTACACATTCCCATTTATAGTCCCTGAACCCTAGGGACAAACTACAAATCTGTATTTACTCTGTAGTCTACAACTTTGTTGTCTCCCTGCAGCTTCATTTAGGACTACTATTGAAGGTAGTTTTTTTTTTTAATGGGGTGGGACACCACCCATTGCATAGGCATAGCAGCCCCAGCTCTGAATCCATGTCTGCATGTATTGGAACCTGGGAGCTAAACTCCAATGGATTATGTCACTCAATTCAGTCTTAGGAGACCAGTGGTAAATCAGGTCAGCAGCCTAAGGAGAGTATGCAAATGAGACAGGGTGTTGCTCCTTCTTTGATGATTTAGTTCTTGAATTACTGTTTCTAATTCCTGAGCCTGTGAGTCTATAGATGGTTTTCTTGCTTTGCCAAGTACAGATAATTTAGCTGTTAACTATATTCTTATGTAAAGATATGCCGTGTAACATATGTATATGTGCTGTGGTTATCACTCTGTATAAAATGAATGCTGATTGGCCAGTAGCCAGGCAGGAAGTAGTAGGCAGGACAAGCAGAGAAGAGAATTCTGGGAAGTGGAAGGCTGAGGCAGAAAGACACTGCCAGCCACCGTCATATGTTAAGATACCGGTAAGACATGAGCCACGTGGCAACTTATAGATTAATAGAAATGGGTTAATTTAAGATATAAGAACAACAGCTAGCTAGAAGCCTGAGCCATTAGGCCAAACAGTTTAAATAACATAAGCGTCTGTGTGTTTATTTTATAAGTGGGCTTCAGGACTGGTGGGGTTTGGCGAGACCCGGAGAGAAACTCTTTAGCTATATATATGAGTGATAGATGTCAAGATACTTTGATGTGTTGCCTCCCAGTCAGAGTTTGGCTATATTATGGGCAGAACTGACAAATTCATTGTTCATTTTTTTTGGAACTTCTGTGTGATTGATCTCTACAAACTTCTTAGATTATTCAAAATCTTTTTGGTTTTTAGTTTTTTGAGACAGGGTTTCTCTGTGTAGCCCTGGCTGTTCTGGAACTTGCTCTGCAGACCAGGCTGGCTTTGAACTCACAGAGATCCGCCTGCCTCTGCCTCTGGAGTGCTGGGATTAAAGGTGTGTGCCATCATGCCCTTGGGACCCTTTTCTTCCTACTGGGTTGCCTCCTGGAGCCTTGATATGAGAGTTTGTGCCTAGTCTTATTATAACTTGTTATGCTATGTCAGTTGATATCCCTGGGAGGCCTGCTATTTTCTGAAGGGAAAAGGGGGAGGAGTGGATTTGGAGGACAGGGGAAGTGGTGGGGGAGGGACTGGGAGGAGTGGAGGCAGGGAAACTGCTGTCTGGTTGTAATATATGAAAGAATAATTTTAAAAAAAGAATACTCAAGTTCTAACCACAGTAATGAAATTTTTCTTGGTTGGGAATCAAAAATTTTGTCCCCTTCTCATCACCTCTTCATTGTATGAACTATCTCAGCCCACTGAGTTAGACTTTGAGGAATTAATGGTAAATCAAATAGACCTACCTTCTTTCTGCTCCCTGGATCTTATCATCTAAAATGCAAGGGACACTTTGAACAAGGAATTTTCAGTTGATCTTAACGCTTCGGAGATGTAACAAAGGATATTCTAAAGTAATAAAAATTCAGACCTAGCCTAGCTTGGGACACAAGAGGCAGCACCGTTTCTTTACTTAAGTAATACTGAAGCATAGAATGTAAAGATTTGGAGCTTCTAGCAGTTCCAGCAATGGTGGAAAAGGAAGCGGGTAAAAATATTTCAGGGAGAAAAGGACAAGCTCTGCAGAGGTTTTAATCATGGGAAACACAGATTACATTCTAGGAGGTAAGAAGATAAGAGTGGAGAGATACAGTATTATGCAAATCATGTCATGCAGTGTTTAGACCCTATTTCAAACTCATGGAGAGTCACTGAAGGGCTTTAAAGAGGGAATGCTATGGTCCAATTTGCAGTTTCAAAACTAATTATGGCAGCAAGGAATGAATTGGTTGTCAAGGAAGTCAAAAGTAGAAATGGGGAAGAATTAGTTAATGAGATCTAACAGTGATACTTCTGTGTATGGTGGTGTTAGGGTGGTTAGAGAAGAGGGAGATAATTAGAAGCTACTTATATTGAAGAATATTTTAGCCTACCCACCTAACAGAGTTGTTGCAAGGATCCAGTAACTTAGTAAATGCAAAGGGTTATAACAGTGTCAAATGCAGATCATGTTGTATCAGTTTTAAGAAGCACTATTTTCTCTTATATTTTAACATTTTCGAAATTGAAACAAGTCTCAATTATCAATGACATCAATTATTCATTAGTCAGCACATTTGCTTTTTTGGTGCTATATAAAATAGTGGTGTATCTTAAATTGATAGAAACCTAGATTAGATGAAATATGATAGTGCTATAGACATGCTGCTGCTGTCATGATTTTATTGTATTATCATGTCAAAATTTGGTTACAGAAAAAAATTCAAGAATGACAAGAAAGTACAGGGAAAAGGAATGACAGAGAATGAGGATGTATACCTACCTATTTAGAGACACTGATTTTCATTTAAGGAAGCTTTCAGAAGTGAGATAGTACTGAGTTCATAGAAGAATTGAGTGTGAAGAGTTGACTCCAAGGGACTTGATTTCTCCTGGGAGTTAATTCACCTGTAGTTGTGAATGAATAACAAGTTAAGCAGTGTGGTTTGTAAGAATGCTTCTTACAAAAACTGAATATTTCTTAACCCAGAAAGAAGATTAACCTTGTCTATCATTTATGCAGCTTCTTTTATGTGTTAAGCATTATGCTAGTTTGTTTTATATGAATTTAATCCTAGTAATCCAGTAAGATATGTGATGGATGGTGTCTCTTATTCTCATATAAGGAAATCCAACCTCTGATAGTTCAAAGTCAAATGTGCTTACCGTGTTTTGTGATTTGAACTTGAATCTGGGTGATTTCCCAATCACTCCCCTATGCTATGCTGCATCTTACTTGCCAGTTTTTACAGTAAGAGTGAGAAGCTGACTAGTTCTTCATTCACACAAGGAGGCTTATGTGTCAGGAACTATGTATAAAGCTTGAGGGACAGAAGTAAATGAAACAGACAGGATCTTACTCTTGTGGAATTTATAGTCAAATTGGAGAAGGCAATAACAATTTTTTGATTACATAAGCAAAAAATTGTAAAGTATGAGAAGTGAAAGGAAAGAAAGAGAAGTGAACTTCTGGGGTCAGGGACCCTTACAAAATTTAACTTAGAGAGGGTAACCAAATACAGCCTTTTTACCAAGTCCCTTTTAAAGCTGACTCTAAGTGATGAAAAGGAGTCTGCCATGGAAGGTAGGGTGATGGATAGTGTTTTGGTCTTGTGTATATGCTCTGAGATAGAAAAAATAGTATTTTGTTTAAGAACATTAAGGTGTAGGAATAGAGTAAGATAGGGGAAATAGAGATGGGCCAGAACTCCTCCAACTGAGAGAGTAAAACCAGAAGCTAAAAGAGTCATTTAAGAATATTGTAGAACTCTTAAAAACTTGATAGTCACCACTTCAGCTACTTACTCACATGGAATGTCCCAACAAAAGAATCCGAACTATTGACTTGGATGCACTAGTCACAATGAATCTACAGGTTCAGTGAATGAATGCTTTAACTAGGATGGTTTTGTAGATTTTTTTGTTAATGTATTTCATTAGATTAAATAGGTTCTTTGTATTTCTAGTCTGATAATATTTTCAGAAATATATATTATATGAAACATGAAAAATTAATAATTGAGGTAATGTTTTTTTCTTAACCTTGTAATATAATAAATTATATTCATGTTTTTCAAATATTAAAGAAAACTAGCATTCTTGAAATTAACCCAATTTGTATGTAATATATTATTGCTAGAGATGATCTTCTAATATTTTGTTTGGATTTTTTTTACTAGTGTCCATCAGATAATGTGGCCTGAAAAGTTTCCTTCTTTTAACATCTTAATCAAATTTTGGTATGAAGGACCTGCTGGGCTTTGAAAATAACATAATTTTATAGAATTAGTTGTGTAATGTTGGTGTTACACTTTCTTTAACAGTTTGTAGGTAGTGGAAGTAAAGACATTTAGGAATTCAATTTCTTGAAGATTTTTAAGTTATAGGTTCAGTTGCTTAATATTATAATAATACTCTGATTTTGTATTTTGACTTGAGTCAGTTTTTATAAATTACATTTTCCAGTGATTTTCACATTCTAATATTTTACAGTTAATGGCATTAATGTTTTCATACTATCCTAGGATCTCTGTTTTACATATCTCTATCTCTATCTATCTATCTATCTATCTATCTATCTATCTATCTATCTATCTTACATATATGTTGAAAATATATAATGATATGCATTTTGATGATAATATATAAAAATATATACTAATATATATATAAACATATATAGACTGTGGCCTGTTTTTATTCTATATTTTATTCTTTATGTTATTTTTTCATTGGTTAATCTTGTAGTTTATCAATATTGTTGATATTTTCTAAGGAACAAACGTATTTTGTTGATCATTTTGACTGTACATTTGTTTTCTTATCAGTTTTTACTCTTATCTTTTAAAATTCCCCTTTAGTGTAATTTGCTCTTTCTTAAGTCATTAGATGAAGTTTAGCAAGTTTTCTTATTTGCTAATACAAACGTTTTAAGGCCAGATAAGTCTCTGTAAGCATGGCTTGAGTTTTATTTCAAGTGTTTTGATATTATTTTCAATATTATGCAGTTATGCCTAAATCCCAAAGTAATTTTCATTTTTGCCCAGGGGTATTTTGAAGTATATTTCTTAATTTCAACAGGATGGAGATTTTATAAACAAAATTGTCATTCAGTTATTTATTTATTGCTCAATTGCTTCATAGCCAGAAAGTAGACTCCATAGATCCTTAATCATCTGAAATTTATGGAGAATTGTTAGATTGTCTAGAACAAAAGATAGGAAATTATTTCCATAGGTCAAATCTGCTTCATGAACTGGTTTTATATAGCCTGTAAATCTGGAATGTCCCTAGATGTTTGAAAGGTGGTTGAAAATGAAACAACCACAACCACAACAGCAACACATGTGACAGAGGTTATATGAGAAATTGTTTACCTTATGGTGCTTTATGAAAAAATATTGCTAACTTTGGTCAGGCATGGTGCATGGTGGCTCATACTTGTAATTTGAGTTCTTCGGAGACTGAGGCAGGAGGATTGTCATGAGTTCAAGGCCAGGCTGGACTATAGTTTGATATCATGTTTCTAAAAATAAATTGCTAAGGGATAGAGGTGTGGCCTAGTTACTGCCAAAGAAATTGCATGAGAAACATGATAAATGCAGAGACACACTAATTTACACACCCAGGAATCTCATAAAACACTAAACTGGAAGCCATTATATATCTGCAAAGGATATGTAAAGTAGGGGGAAAAAGGCCTGACTTAACATTATAAGACAAAGAACCTCCAAAGATGCTGCCATGTTTGTTTTGTGTTGGCCATCTACTGCTGGACATAGGATTTTAGCTATAGTAGTGTTTCTTGTATGAGCATGTGTGTCCTTGAGTTTGGGACATAGATGTTAAGAATTGCAATGTCCTCTTGGTGGATTTTTCCTTGATGAATAGTGTCCTTCCCTATCTCTTCTGATTAGTTTTGGCATCTGTGATCTCTTAGAGTCTGCAGCATATCTGTCCAGGACATTCTGGCTTTTAGAGTCTCCATTGAGAAGTCAGATGTAATTCTAATAGCTCTGCCTTTATATGTTACTTGGTCTTTTCCCCTTGCAGGTTATAATACTGTTTTGTTCTTTTAGTGTTTTTATTAATATGTTTTTGGGGAATTTCTTTTCTGGTCCTGTAGCAGAAGTTTCTCTCCCACTCACCTTTTCCCAAATAGCCAGCAACTGCTTCCTAAATAATTGACTCTGAGGCTTAATATTACTTATAAATGATTAGCTGGTAGCTCAGGCTTATGACTAACTAGCTCTTACACTTAAATTAACCCATAATTCTTATCTATAATTAGCCATGTGGCTTGGTACCTTTTCTCAAAATGACATTCTCATCTTGCTTCCTCTGCATCTGGTTGGTGACTCCTTGACTCCATCCTCCTTCTTCTCCAGTTTGGCTCCAGCATTCTCAGTTTGGCTTTCCCGTCTAACTTCCTGCCCAGCTACCAGCCAATCAGTGTTTTATTAAACCAATTTGAGTGACAAATCTTTACAGTGTACAAGAGGATTATTGCACAGCATGGTCCAGTCTATGTGATGTTCTGTATGCTTCTTGTACCTTGATAGGCATCTCTTTTTTTAGGTTAAGGGAACTTTTTCCCCATGATTTTGTTGTAAATATTTTCTCTGCTTTTGACATGGGTTTCTTCTCTTTCCTCTATCCCTATTACTACTAGATTTTGTCTTTTCTTGTTGTCCCAGTTTTCCTGTATGTTTTGTGCCAGGATTTTTTTTTTCAGATGTAAAATTTTCTTTGACTGAGGTATCCATTTCTTCTATCTTGTCTTCAATGCCTGAGATTTTTTTTTTCCATCTTTTGTATACTGTTGGTGAGGCTGAGGTTCCTATTCAAGTTCCTATATTTTTCGCTTCAGCTTTTCTTCATGTAAATACATTTCTTATATGCTACATATAGACTTCCTTAAGTCAATCGAATTGTCTTTAATCCGAGCATTTAGTCATTGTATATTATAATTATTTCTATATTTAGTTGTAAATATTCATTTTTACAGAATATTTTCTACTTTTCTGAATACCTTTAAAAATGAGTTTAGTGGGCAAAGGGCTATGTAATCATTGTCCAATATCTGTGTATGATGTGGTATATTGTAGAATGTACAAGGAGAGCCATGTGGCTTGAGAGGCTAAATGGGGAAGCTATTAACAAATTAGATTTTTAAACTTGACCTTGGCTATGGTGTGTAGGGTAGATCACTGAAGTAGGGAATGCTGGAAAATATTTTCTATCTGGTTTTAGAAGAATATAGGGACCCAGAAAAACAAATTCATTTACATAGTAGAAAATAAGATAAGTTAGACATGGTGACACATTTCTGTAATTTCCCAGTCTGGAAGCTAAAGCTATAATATCACAAGTTTGAGGCTAGCTGCCTCCTGCCTCAACATATAAAGAAATAAAACAGAAATGATATTCCTATCACAGTAGGCATGAATGGCATTCTTTTGTCCCATACCATAGTCTACTAATAAGCTAGCTTCCAAGTTAATGTACTAGTCATCATTCTTCAGATTTAGAATTCAAATGTCTTTGTCTTGTTAAAGTATTTCTGGCTGTTATTGAGATTGCTTATATTTTTATATTTGTTATGCATTTGTAATATCCACTTTGTTCATTTTGCATTTTGTATCATTCTCTAATTACTTATTCAGATTGACTCTGTGTTTGCCAGAAATAGTAATCATTTAACACTTTTTTCTTTTATTGAAGTTAGTTTTTTGCTCATGTAATGTGCCCTGATTATGGTTTCCCCTCCCTCTACTTCTCACAGTTTCTCCCTTACCTTTCCTCACATCCAGATTGACCCTTTTTCTATCTTTCATTAGAAAACAATCATTTTCTAAGGGATAATAATAAAACAAAAATAAAATAAAATATAAGGTGAACAAAAATTAGCACATCAGAATTGGACAAAACAGAAGGGAAAGAGCACAAGAGAAGGCACAAGAAACAGAGACTTACTTCATAGAAACTAAATTTTCATTTGCAAGTGCTTATCAAATGGGGATTGTTTCTTGGTTAGGGAAGGGGGCATGTATTCACTTCTTTTAAGCTTTAGGACCCCATCAGGTGCAGACCAGTGTAGGCCTTGAGCCATGCTGTTTCTGTGCATTAATATGTGTGTAGATCATGTTGATTTGTGGGTCTTTTTTCTTGTTGTCCTCCATCCCCTTTGGCTCTTACAATCCTTCTGCTTCTTCTTCTAACAGGGTTCCCCAAGGTCTGAGGGGAGGGATTTGATAGAGACATTCTGCTTAGGGCTAAGTGTTCCAAGGTGTCTTATTCTCTATATATTGTCTGGCTGTGGGTCTCTGTATTTGTTTCCATCTGCAAGAAGAGGAAGATTCTCTAATGATGGCTCAGCAAGGCACTTATCTTTGAATATAACAAAATGTCATAGAGTCATTTTATTACTACATTTTTGTTGTTGTTGCTTTTGTAGAATGGTAGTATTTGGTTTTATCCTAGGTCCCTGGGATATCTAGTCTCAGACTCATGCAGTATTAGGTATGTGTTCCATCTTGTGGAGTGGGCATTAACTTGAATCAGGTATTGGTTGGTTACACCCACAGAGGGTTTGTGGCTAGGTTGGTGTTTATGTTTCTCCTTTGGTAGCATGCAGAATACCTTCCTGTACCAAACACACTAGCATGTTGGTGTGAAGGATTTATGTGGGTACCAGCTCATGTTCTCCATGTTCAGTGAGTTGTGTAGGTATTGTCTTCGGCAATAGGAGCTTCCTGTCAGTTTGTGGAGAGCAACCTATAGTCTTGGTAATAGTTTGGATTGTTTGAGGATTTCTATGGGACTCCTTTGGCCAACAACTCAATTAGTTCCATCCAATCCAGGTACTGGAACGTTAATTTGGTGACAAGAGATGGATAGTTGGGACTTTATCTCCTCTGTTACTTGGCAATTTCATTTATTTATTCATTCTTCTGTTGAGAGACATCTAGGTTGTTTCCAGTTTTGAGCTATTATGAATAAAGCAGCAATGAACATGGTTAAGCAAACGTCTCTGTGGTAGGATGGAGCATTCTTTGCATATATGCCCAAGAGTGGTATAGCTTGATATTAGTGTAACATGAATTGCTAAACACTTTTATTAATAGAAAACCAAGAGCCAGATATCAGGGTGAAAGCTGAAAGATCAGAGAAGCAGAGCAGCCAGCCACGTTCTTACCTCTATGAAATCCTTAGCACCAAGAGAGTAAATTCTTGTTTCCTCATGCCTTATATACCTTTCTCTGCCTACACATCACTTCTTGGGATTAAAGGTGTGTGTGCTTCCCAGCACTGGTATTAAAGGTGTGTGCCACCACTACCTGGCTCTGTTTCCAATGTGGTCTTGAACTCACAGAGATCCAGAGTGATAGGATTAAGGGTGTGTGCCACCACTGCCTGACCTCTATGTCTAATCTAGTGACTGGCTCTGTCCTCTGATCCTCATGCAAGTTTATTAGTGTATACAATATATCCACATATTAGGGTAGATTGATCCCATTTTCTTGAGAAACCACCACACCATAGTGGCTATACAAGTTTGTACTCCCACCAGCAATGGATGAGTATTCCTCTTACTCCACATCCTCACCAACATGTGCTGTCATTTGTCTTATTGATCTTAGCCATTCTGATGGTAAGTCAGATGAAATAAATATCAAAGTAGTTTGGATTTGCATTTCCCTGATGACTAAGGATGGGAACGTTTCTTTGTTTCCCAACCATTTGAGTTTTTTGTTTTGTTTAAATCTGTATCTCATATTTAATTGAGGTTACTTGTTTTCTTGATATCTAATTTTTGTGTTCTTTTAGATATTCCTAGATATATAGTGTTAAGTGATACTATTATAAATACATTTAAAACTCATTTTCAATCTCTTTTTATCATATACAGTTTTATTTTGTACCTTTATTTTTATTTTTTATTGTAATTATTAATATAAGTTTATTGGCTAAATGTACAAAATAAATGTTTTACTATGATAATCCTATATATATATCTTATGGGTTGAGCTAAGCATTTTTACAGTTGCATAGAAATATAACCAATTTTGAGCAGTTGATCTTATGCTCAGTGATAGCAATAAATCTAATTACTAATGACATTCATTTATCTATAGTTTCATTGATTGTTAAAATTATTTTCTATATATTTCATATTATTTTGTTTCTCTGTCTTACTATATTGTTTCTGGCTTCCAGTACAATGTTGAAGATAAGTGGAGATAATTGTCATCTTTTCATTTATTTCTGATGTCAAGGAAATGTTCCATTAATTCATTATTAAATATGGATTTTGCTGTAACTTTCTTTCCCCTTCATTACTTTACATGAGATTCTATTTTTGTTGGAAATACCTTTTAAAATTCATGAATGGCTATAGACTCTTTTCATATTTTTATGCATTGATTGAATTGATTGAATTGATTGAATTGATTGACTTTTCCTTTTTGTTCATGTGTGCATAACATATTTGATGTTCGTGTGTGTGTGTGTGTGTGTGTGTGTGTGCAGGTATTAGTATGCATGTAGAGATCAGAGGTTGATGTCAAGTGTGTTTCATAATTGTTTTCTAATTATTATTATTTTGAGACAGCTCCTCTCACTGAACCTGGAGCTTAAATTCAGATAGGCTGTCTTTTCAGTGAGCCCAAGAAATTTTCCTCTTACCTCCCCAGTGCTGAGATTACAGGTACCTCCCATAATATCTGGATTTTTCAGTGTTCTCAAGAATCCAAACTTACGATCTCATGCTTGTATCGTAATCACTTTGCTGAGGGAATATGGTTGAAGCCTCTCATATTTCATCTTTAATTTATTAGTATGATAAGTCATATTGATTGATTTTTAATGTTAAACTAGCCTTATATCTTTAATCTAACACTTGGTTTTCACACTATCTTGTGATGCAGGATGTGAAGTATGTGTGTGATGTGTGTGTTAAAATGTTTATGTTCACGCCATAAATAAAATTTGATTACATTTTTACTTTTTTTAAAAAAAAATTCTTTTTTCAAAATTTTATAATTTAATTTAATTTTACATATCAGCCACGGATTCCCTTTTTCTCCCCCTTCTCACCCCCCACTCCCGCCTTCCCCCTAGCCCACCCCCCATTTCCATCTCCTCCAGGGCAAAGACTCCCCTGGCGATTGAGTTCAACCTGGTAGATTCAGTCCAGGCAGGTCCAGTCTCCTCCTTCCAGGCTGAGCCAAGTGTCCCTGTATAAGCCCCAGGTTCCAAACAGCCAGCTCATGCACTGAGGACAGGTCCCGGTCCCAGTGCCTGGATGCCTCCCAAACAGAACAAACTAATCAACTGTCTCACTTATCCAGAGGGCCTGATCCAGTTGGGGGCTCCTCAGCTATTGGTTCATAGTTCATGTGTTTCCATTAGTTTGGCTAATTGTCCCTATGCTTTTTCCAATCTTGGTCTCAACAATTCTCGTGGATACAAACCCTCCTCTTTCTCGCCAATTGGACTCCTGGAGCTCCACCTGGGGCCTGGTCCTGGATCTCTGCATCTGCTTCCCTCAGTCATTGGATGAGATTTCTAGCACGACAATTAGGGTCTTTGGCCATCCTATCACCAGAGTAAGTCAGATCAGGCTTTCTCTTGACCATTGCCAGTAGTCTATTGTGGAGGTATCTTTGTGGATTTCTGTGGACCTCTCTAGCACTTTGCTTCTTCTTATTCTCATGTGGTCTTCATTTATCATGGTCTCTTTTTCCTTGTTCTCCCTCTCTGTTCTTGATCCAGCTGGGATCTCCTGCTCCCCTAAGCTCTCTTTCCCTCAACCCTTGCCCTTCATTACCCCCACTCAAGGCCACGTTGTTCATGTAGATCTCATCCATTTCTCTGTCATTGGGTGATCCCTGTGTCTTGGCATCCTGTTTTCTAGGTAGCCTCCCTGGAGCTGTGAGTAGCAGTCTAGTCATCTTTGTTTTACAGCTAGTATCCTCCTCTGAGTGGGTACATACCATGTTTGTCTTTCTGAGTCTGGGAGACCTCACTCAGGATGATTTTTTCCTAGATCCATCCATTTGCCTGCAAACCTCATGATGTCATTGTTTTTCTCTGCTGAGTAGTATTCCATTGCGTATATGTACCACATTTTATTTATCCATTCTTCAGTTGAAGGGCATCTAGGTTGTTTCAAGGTTCTGGCTATTACAAACAATGCTGATATGAACATAGCTGAGCAAGTGCCCTTGTGGTAAGATTAAGCATTCCTTGGGTATATGCCCAAGAGTGGTATAGCTGGGTCTTGGGGGAGATTGATTCCCAATTTTCTAAGAAAGCGCCATATTGATTTCCAAAGTGGTTGTACAAGCTTGCATTCCCACCAGCAGTGGAGGAGTGTTCCCCTAGCTCCACATCCTCTCCAGCATAAGCTGTCTTCTGTGTTTTTGATCTTAGCCATTCTGACAGGTGTAAGGTGGTATCTCAGAGTCATTTTGATTTGCATTTCCCTGATGATTAGGGATATTGAGCAATTCCTTAAATGTTTTTCAGCCATTTGAGCTTCCTCTGTTGAGAATTCTCTGTTTAGTTCTATAGCCCATTTCTTAATTGGACTGTTGGGCATTTTGATGTCTAATTTCTTGAGTTCTTTATATATTCTAGATATCAGTCCTCTGTCAGATGTGGGGTTGGTGAAGACCTTTTCCCATTATGTAGGCTGTTGCTTTGTCTTGTTGACCATATCCTTTGCTCTACAAAAGCTCAGTTTCAAGAGGTCCCGTTGATTGATTGTTTCTCTCAGTGTCTGTGCTACTGGTGTTATATTTAGGAAGTGATCTCCTATGCCAATGCGTTCAAGACTACTTCCTATTTTCTCTTCTATCAGGTTCAGAGTAACTGGATTTATGTTGAGGTCTTTGATCCACTTGGACTTAAGTTTTGTGCACAGTGACAGATATGGATCTATTTGCAGCCTTCTACACATTGATATCCAGTTATGCCAGCACCATTTGTTGAAGATGCTTTCTTTATTACATTGTACGGTTTTGGCTTCTTTGTCAAAAATTATAAGTTCATAGGTGTGTGGGTTAATATCAGGGTCTTCAAGTGGTTTTTGATTCCATTGGTCCACAAGTCAGTTTTTATGCCAGTACCAAGCTGTTTTTATTACTGTAGCTCTATAGTAGAGCTTGAGATCAGGGATCATGATGCCTCCAGAGGTTGTTTTATTGTACAGGATTCTTTTGGCTATCCTGGTTTTTTTTGTTTTTCCATATGAAGTTGAGTATTATTCTTTCTAGGTCTGTGAAGAATTGTGTTGGTATTTTGATGGGGATTGCATTGAATCTGTAGATTGCTTTTGGTAAGATTGCCATTTTTACTATGTTAGTCCTGCCTATTCATGAGCATGGGAGATCTTTCCATTTTCTGACATCTTCTTCAATTTCTTTTTTCAGGGACTTGAAGTTCTTGTCATATAGGTCCTTCACTTGCTTAGTTAGAGTTACCCCAAGGTATTTTATATCATTTGTGGCTATTGTAAAGGGTGATGTGTCTCTGATTTCCTTCTCAGCCTGTTTGTCAATTGTATATAGGAGGGCAACTGATTTTTTTTTAGTTGACCTTGTATCCTGCTATGTTGCTGAAGGTGTTTATAAGCTGTATCAGTTTCTTGGTTGAATCTTTGGGGTCACTCAAGTATACTATCATGTCATCTGCAAATAGGGAAAGCTTGACTTCTTCCTTTCCCATTTGTATCCCCTTAATCTCCTTATGTTGTCTTATTACTCTGGCTAGAACTTCGAGTACTATATTGAATAAGTATGCGGAGAGCGGACAGCCTTGCCTCGTTCCTGATTTTAGTGGAATGGCTTTGAGTTTCTCTCCATTTACTTTGATGTTGGCTGTTGGCTTGCTGTAAATTGCCTTTATTATGTTGAGGTATGTTCCCTGTATTCCTGATAGCTCCAAGACCTTTATCATGAAGGGGTGTTGGATTTTGTCAAATGCCTTTTCTGCATCTAGTGAGATGATCATGTGGTTTTTTTGTTTCAGTTTGTTTATATGGTGTATTACATTGACAGACTTTCGTATGTTGAACCACCCTTGCGTCCCTGGAATGAAGCCTACTTGATCATGGTGGATAATTGTTTTGATGTGTTCTTGGAGTCTGTTTGCCAGTATTTTATTGAGTATTTTTGCATCAATGTTCATGAGGGAGATCGGTCTGTAGTTCTCTTTGTTGTATCCTTGTTTGGTTTAGAAATCAGGGTAATTGTAGCCTCATAGAAGGAGTTTGGTAATGTTCCTTCTATTTCTATTGTGTGGAACAATTTAAAGAGTGTTGGTATTAACTCTTCTTTGAAGATCTGGTAGAATTCTGCGCTGAAACCATCTGATCCTGGGCTTTTTTTGGTTGGGAGACTTTTAATGACTGATTCTGTTTCCTTAGGGGTTATTGGTCTATTTAAATTGTTTATCTGGTCTTGATTTAACTTAGATATGTGGTACCTATCCTGAAAATTATCCATTTCTTTTAGATTTTCCAGTTTTGTGGAGTAGAGGTTTTTAAAGTATGATCTGATGAATCTCTGGATTTCCTCATTGTCTGTTGTTATGTCCCCCTTTTCATTTCTGATTGTGCTAATTTGGATGCTCTCTCTCTGTCTTTTGGTTAGTTTGGATAAGGGCTTGTCTATCTTGTTGATTCTCTCAAAGAAACAACTCTTTGTTTCATTGATTGTATGTATTGTTCTCTTTGTTTCTATTTATTGATTTCAGCTCTCAATTTGATAATTTCCTGGCGTCTATTCTTCCTGGGAGACTTTGCCTCTTCTTGTTCTAGAGCTTTCAGGTGTGCAGTTAAGTCACTAGTGTGAGATTTCTCCAACTTCTTTATGTGAGCATTTAGTGCTATGAATTTCCCTCTTAGCACTGCTTCATAGTGTCCCATAAGTTTGGGTATGTGGTGTGTTCATTTTCGTTGATCTCTAGGAAGTCTTTAATTTCTTTCTTTATTTTTTCCTTAACCCATTGGTGATTCAGTTGAGCATTATTCAGTTTCCATGAGATTTTAGGTTTTCTGTAGTTTTTGTTGTTGTTGAAATCTAACTTTAAACCATGGTGGTCTGATAGAACGGAGGAGGTTATTCCAATTGTTTTGTATCTGTTGGGATTTGCTTTGTGGCCAAGTATGTGGTTGATTTTAGAGAAGGTTCCATGGGGTGCTGAGAAGAAAGTATATTTTTTTTTGTTAGGATGGAATGTTCTGTAGATATCAATTAAGTCCATTTGAGTCATAACATCAGTTAAGTCCTTTATTTCTCTGTTAAGTTTCAATTTGACAGATCTGTCCAGTGGTGAAATTGAGGTGTTGAAGTCTCCCACTATTAATGGGTGGGGTTTTATATGTGGTTTAAGCTTTATTAATCTTTCTTTTACATATGGGTGCTCTTGGTTTGGGGCATAAACGTTCAGAATTGAAACTTCATCTTGGTGGATCTTTCCTGTGATGAGTATGTAATGCCCTTCTTGATCTCTTTTGATTGATTTTAGTTTGAAGTCTATTTTTCTGGATATTAGGATGGCTACACCCACTTGCTTCTTAAGACCATTTGATTGGAAAGTCTTTTCCCAGCCTTTTATTCTTAGGTAATGTCTGTCTTTGAATTTGAGGTGTGTTTCTTGTATGCAGCAGAAAGATGGGTCCTGTTTTCGTATCCGTTCTATAAGCCTTTTTCTTTTTATAGGTGAATTAAGTCCATTGATGTAGAAGTAACCGACTGTCTTATTAAATAAGAAACACAGAGCCGATTCAGAGAAGAAAGCCAAGAGGTCAGAGCGATAGCTAAGAGCTGAGATTAAAAACCTTACCCTTCCTGCCGCTGCTGTTGTACCTCTCTGCAAGAGACCTCTCTGAAAGAGACCTACTTCCTGTGTCTGTCTTTTTTTATAGAGTTTCTGTTCTGCCTTCTCATTGGTTGTAAACCCAACCACATGACCTCCTAGTTGTTGCCTGTCTGTACAGACCTCCAGGTCTTCTATGGTTGGTATTGAGATTAAAGGCGTGTGTCTCCAATGCTGGCTGTATCCTTGAACACACAGAGATGTACCTAGCTCTGCCTCCCAAGTGCTGGAATTAAAGGCGTGCACCACCACTGCCCAGCTTTCACTATGGCTTGCTAATAGCTCTGACCCCTAGGCAACTTTATTTATTAACATACAAATAAAATCACATTTCAGCACAAATAAAATACCACTATATTTCCCCTTTTCTATTTTAATAAAAAGAAACAGGGAAAAAGGTTATAACTAACATAAGAAAAACTACATAGAGAAGTACAATAACTATATACAATATATACAAGTAATAAATACCTAAACAATGTCTAGTCCATTTGTATTTGACAAATTCAGAGAAAATAATTCCATTATTTATTCTATTTTGGTAAGTCCAAAATGTACCTAATTCACTTTCTATCCTAACTAATCTTCAACTATAACTAATCTTCAGCTATAACTAATTAATCTTCAACTCCCTCAGAGACCCAAGAAGGAAATAATATTACCTAACAAAAATAAAAACATCCAAAAAAATTGTGAGTTGACAGAAACAGCCAGCTGCCTGGACAGTCACCTGAATGAGGTTTCTCTGCAGTGTTGGGGCATCATCTTCAGCCTATAGGCTTAGCGTATCTGACAGACTCCTTTGTGAAGTAGGATGTACATAAGGTCAACAGTTCAACCTCACATTGGGTGAGAGCAGTCCATGTACCAGAAACACCTGAATTCCACTAGTGTCATGTCATGATTCAGGATTTTAAATTCTGGAAATTGTTGATGTTTTTTTGAATTCAGCTGTCCATTCTTCTTGGCTGTGTGTATGTGTGGCTTCACCTCAGCATCCCGTTCTTCTCCATATCCTTCTTATTAAATTCACTTTCTATCCTAACTAATCTTCAACTATAACTAATCTTCTGCTAGTCTACTATTGAGAGGCATGAGCTTAGTTACTCTTCAAAAATAACTGTTTCAGCTGCTGTTCCATTGCACATCAGAAGCCATCGGGCCACTGCCTGTTCAGCTGTTTTCGAAGAAAAGGGCACTGCACCTTTTCCAGATTGCAAAGGCCACTTCAGGGATGGTGCCATATTGTCCTGGCCTCAGAAGATGCCTTTTGATAAAGCCATAACCACACTTGTTTTGGCAAGAATCGGTAGTCCTTTGTTTTGTGTCCTGTCTGTCCATTTTGTCCTGTTTGTCAGCAGTCAATTTGAGGATACTTTGTTGTCCAGTGTCTAACTTTTGCCACAATGAAAGTTAACTCCATATGCAGTTTCTTCAATGCCCATATTCTCTCTGAAGTAGATTGGTACTGCCAGGAGCCGACATGTCTCATAGTCATAACAAAAAGAAAAATTTTCTAAGTTAATAAAACATTTTAAATGCCATATTCTGTAGATCTCTGAAGGGTTTGAAGATGACCTGCCTATCTAAAATATATCTGCTCAATCTTGAAAACATACCTAATATGACTACAAGTTCTATTATAATGTTTAACTACTAACTTTCATTTCTTTATATCCTAATAGTTGGTAATAATAACATTCAAGAATCAGCAATTTGCATTACATTGTTAAATGAACGGTATAAGTACAATATCTTGAACAAGATTAAAAATATGTATGGCATTTTCTAACAATATCAATCTCAATGTATATAATTTGTATACAATATAAAACAATCCAATCCAATGTAAAGTATTTAAAACTAGTAATTATCTTTTTTCTTTCTTTTCTTTCTTCCTTCCTTCCTTCCTTCCTTCCTTCCTTCCTTCCTTCCTTCCTTTCTCTCTCTCTCTCTCTCTCTCTCTCTCTCTCTCTCTCTTTCTTTCTTTCTTTCTTTCTTTCTTTCTTTCTTTCTTTCTTTCTTTCTTTCTTT
>CABHPH010107199.1:0-28946 GCA_902168325.1 Peromyscus nudipes | reverse complement strand
TTTCTTTCTTTCTTTCTTTCTTTCTTTCTTTCTTTCTTTCTTTCTTTTTTACACGAACCTTAAATCTAACCTCCTTTGCTTAGCCCTTTTCCTAAGCCTTGATAACAACTTGTAACCAACCCCCTAAACAATGAAAATTATCCCAGACCCAAAACCCATTAAAAGACCAAAAAACCACCCACCCCACACCACCTCTTTGGGAATATGGGCATTGTATTCTTAAAATTGCTTCCTGCTGGGTATGGGCGAATGTATCTTTATCTTGAAAAGAAAAATTTTAGGTTAATTGTCAAATTCTAGGAAAGGTAACTATATCCTTCGTTATCCAGTCTGTGTATAATGCCAAAGTTCAGAGTTTATCTCAAGTCCTTATTCAAGTAGTCTTTGAGACTGGATCATTTCAGCTAGCCCTCTCAAAATTGCTCTGAGCACTTTGTAGTTCAAAGCTGATCTGTAGATGATGTTTGTCAGCTTAGAGATGTTATTATTGTCCATGTGGAATTGTTGTTGTTGTGGGGCCCCATCTTCTTCCTGGAGACTCCAGTTGATGTTAGGCCTGGCCGTGATTTCCTCCAGAAAACTGATGAGACTTGAACACAAAGACATATATATGCAGCTAATTGAAGCCTTTTTCCTTTCTAGAATTAGTTAGTACTCTATATGACCATTCATATCTTAACAAAGTTTAAAATGTATATATATGTATATATATATTAATCTTGTAAATTTTGATATAAAATTCATACTTTAAGAAAAGTTTAAAGAATCAGAATAGAATCAAAGAGTTGAGATTAGTAATAGAATAGTCCCTTAATTTGTTTGTTTTTTTTTCTGTCCCATAGTAGAAGATGGCTCTTTTCTTCTGGCATGATACAAGGAGTTTGCATTTTCTTTTTAACAACATGCTTGAGTTTAAAGAAGGAGAGAGCCACTTTCCAACTCCAAAGTCAGCTTTAAATGTTAATTGAACTGGAACTATTAGAAGACCAATAGTGTTTAATTTCTTTAGAGAAGAGCCGAAACAAACATTTAGGAAGACTTATAAAATTTTTTTAGAGGATATACCCATACGTCATTTCACTCTGTTTCCTGGGATAGATGCTTTGTCCCTTTTCTTCAGTTGTCTCATTTGTCCAGTGTTCTTCAGATTCCTTAACCTTCATTCTCCTAAAAGACAAAAACAAAAACCTCTCCCCAAGACTAATTTTGGGGATGTTCCTTTTTGGCAAGTTATTATCTGATTAAATGAAAAGGCATGTGTTAATGGTATAAGTTAGTTTAAAGTGGATGGTTATGCTGGTTGATGAACTATCACCTCCTCTAATTAAGAGGTCTCATGCAAATTGAACCTTTATCAATTTTGATGGTACCCACAGCATATCTTCTCCTGTAGAAACAAAAGCAAAACCTCGTCCCCAACGTAACACATATCCTGGTTTCCATTCTGAGGTCAGCACATCCTTGAAGTATATAGGATGATTTAATTCTGTAGTTTTTTTCTATTATCCAATGTCTCTCTGCAGCTGTTGTTCCTTTCTCATTGGCATTGAGAAAATTTAAAGTTAATAGAGCATTATGCAGTCTATTTCTGGGGGTTTTTGTTACCCCTTTCTGTTTATTTAGCATATCCTTTAGAGTTCTGTTTGATCTTTCTATAACTGCTTGACCTGTAGGATTATGTGGTATGCCTGTAATATGCTTTATATTGTAATAAGCAAAAAACTGTTTCATTTTAACAGAGACATATGATGGAGCATTGTCAGTTTTGATTTGTGCAGGTATACCCATGATGGCCATAACTTCTAACAAATGAATGATTACAGAATCAGCTTTTTCAGAACTCAAAGCAGTTGCCCATTGAAATCCTGAATAAGTATGGATGGTATGGTGTACATATTTCAATTTTCCAAATTCTGCAAAGTGAAACACGTCCATCTGCCAGATTTCATTCCTCTGAGTATCCTTTGGGTTACATCCTGCTGGTAATGGCGTTTGATTGTAGAAGGAACAAGTAGGACATTTCTTTACTATTTCTTTGGCTTGTTGCCAGGTTATGGAAAAATCCTTTTTTAAACCTTTACTATTGACATGATGTTTTTTATGAAATTCTGAAGCCTCCAGCACATTTCCTATCAATAATTTATTAATCTCATCATTGCCTTGTGCTAGAGGGCCTGGCAGACCAGTATGGGATTGGATGTGAGTTATATATATAGGATGACTCCTTTTCTTGATTGTATCTTGTAATTGAATAAATAGTGAAGTTAATTCTGAAGCATCAGGGATAAATTCTGCAGTCTCAATATGTAATACCACTCTTTCAGCATACTGAGAGTCAGTTACTATGTTGAGAGGTTCTGAAAAATCCATTAATACCAACAGAATAGCATACAATTCTGATTTTTGAACTGAATTATAAGGACTTTGAACCACTTTACTTAAATTTTCTAATTTGTACCCTGCCTTTCCTTGTTTGTTGGCATCTGTATAAAATGTATGAACTCCAGATATGGGTTTTTCCCCGTACAATTCAAGGCAAGATCCAATCAGCTCTCTTTATAAGATCAATTCTATCACTTTTGGGATATTTGCTGTTAATTTCTCCCAAAAAATTACTGCAAGCTTTTTGCCAAGGTTCACTTTCTATCCATAATTTTTCAATGTCCTCTTTAGTTAAAGGTACGACAATTTCTGCTGGGTCTATTCCTGCTAATTGACGAAGTCTCAATTTTCCTTTCCAAATCAAGTCAGAGATTTTTTCCACATAAGTTTTTATTTTTTTATTTGGTTTATTTGGTAAAAATATCCATTCCAATATAATATCTTCCCTCTGCATTAATATTCCTGTAGGAGAATGCCTAGAATGTAAAATAACCAAAATGCAATCCAGCTTTGGATCAATATGATCCACGTGCCATTCATGTACTTCTTTTCCACCAAGGCCAATTCTTTCTCAGCTTCAGGTGATAATTCTCTTGGACTATTTAAGTCTTTGTCACCTTCTAAAGTTTTAAACAAATTATTCAGTTCATCATTTTTTACCCCAACAATAGTTCTTAGATGAGAAATGTCTCCAAATAAACTTTGAATGTCATTAAGAGTCTGTAGTCGATCTCTCCTAATTTGTACCTTTTGGGGTCTAATTTTTTGTAGCTCTATTTTATATCCTAAATAATTAATAGAATCTCCTCTTTGTATCTTTTCAGGAGCAATTTGTAATCCCCAGCAAGGCAAAATTTTCTTTACTGCTGCAAACATTCTTTCTGAAGTATCTGCATTTGAATTAGCTAGTAAAATATCATCCATATAATGATAAATTATACATTTAGGACATTTTTTACGTACCACATTGATATTAAGGGATATTAATGACCAGTGATTGTTCATTCCTGTTATTTTTTGGTGGTAGTGTGTGTATACTTCTCTTCTTTAGGGTTTACTGCTGTGGCATAATCTATTGCCTGTGTTTTCGAGGGTGTATCTGACTTCCTTAGGTTTGAATTTTCCTTCTAGTGCTTTCTGTAGGGCCGGGTTTGTGGATAAGTATTGTTTAAATCTGGCTTTTTGTTGGAATGTCTTGTTTTCTCTGTCTATGTTCATTGAAAGTTTTGCTGGGTATATTAGTCTAGGTTGGCATCCATGGTCTCTTAGTGTCTGCATTACCTCTCTCCAGGTCCTTCTGGCTTTCAGAGTCTTCATTGAGAAATCGGGTGTTATTCTGATGGGTTTGCCTTTATAAGTCACTTGGCCTTTTTCCTTTGCTGCTCTTAGTATTCTTTCTTTATTCTGTACATTTAGTTGTTTAATTATTATGTGGCGAGAGGACTTTTTTGGGGGGTCTAGTCTGTTTGGTGTTCTATAAGCTTCTTGTATCTTCATAGGCATTTCCTTCTTTAAGTTGGGAAAGTTTTCTTCTATGATCTTGTTGAATATATTTTCTGTGCCTTTGAGTTGGTATTCTTCTCCTTCCTCTATCCCTATTATTCTTAGGTTTGGTCTTTTCATGGTGTCCCAAATTTCTTGGACATTTTGGGTCATGACTTTGTTGGCTTTAGTGTTTTCTTTGACTGATGAATCTATTTCTTCTACCGTATCTTCAACGCCAGAGATCCTCTCTTCCATCTCTTGCATTCTGTTGGTTATACTTGCATCTGAAATTCCCGTTTGTTTACTCAGATTTCCTATTTCCAGCATTCCCTCTGTTTGTGTCTTCTTCATTTTTTCTATTTCCCTTTTCAGGTCTTGGACTGTTTCCTTCCTCTGTTTCATTGCTTTTTCATGATTTTCTTTCAGGGATTTATTGTTTTCTTCTGCTTTATTTGTCCTTTCCTCTAGTTTTTTATAATGTTATTCCTATTTTTTTTGTCTTTTCCTCAATTTCATTTTTGATTTCTTCTATATAAGGCTCTAGTCTCTTCATGATGTTATTCATAAGGTTGCTTTCTTCTGCTTCTTCCATTTTTTGATGTTCAGGTCTAGCTGTTGGAGGAGGGCTAGGTTCTGGTGATGGTGTATTGCTCTTCATTTTGTTGTATGTACTTCTGCTTTGACTTCTGCCCATCTCCTTGTGGATTCGTTCTTGGTCTTATCAGCGCTCTTAGTCCATACAGAGCTGACAGATTCAGGAGGCCTTTGTCTGGTCCAAATGGAAGCTCTCTTGTCCAGATAGGAGATCCGGAGCAGGATGGGAGCTAGGGGCTGGTCTCTGAGTCTCAGGAAGTGGCTGGGGTCTTGGGCAGATGGGTGTGGGGGCAGGGCGTGGAGATTGCAGGGTCTGCCGGGGGTCTTAGAGAAAGGGAACCTTCCCAGTGGGGTTGGAGGGGATCCTGCCTGATGGCCAGAACCTGGGGCCAAGTTGGGCAGGTCTTTCCTGGAATGGCTGGTGCCCAGGGATGGTATCTAGGGGCAGTTCTCTCTGAGAATGAGCCCAGGCACTCACCTCTTGTCCAGATGGGAGGTCCGGGCACATTTTTACTTTTTATGTTAAATTTTTGTTAGGTTTTAGAATTAAAATCATGTTAGCTTCAAAATGAATGAAATCAAATAATTGTACATTTTAGAAGAGATTATGTAATAGTGAGGCTATTTATTCTTTGAATGTTTAGAGGAACACACTGTTAATGCCATCTGGGATTCAAGTTTTCTTTGGGGTGTATATTTTTTTGCAGAGTTGAAGGAATATTCAGATTATATTTTTTTTATTTTGTCAGTGTTAGCAGGTTTTTGAAATGTCCACTCTAAAATTTCACATTTATTAACATAAAGTCCATTTCATATCAGTTGGATCTTCAAAGATGCCTTCTTCCAATTCACAACAGTGGGTTTTGTTTGTTTATTTATAAATCTTGAAGGTACCTTTCATTTTTATTTGTTCTTTTCTCTTTCATTGCAAGATTTTTATTTCATTAGTTTTAATTTAATATTTATTATATTCTCCTTATTTTCTTTGGTTTTAGCTTGAATGTATATTTTTACTTCAAGTATACTTAAATAATGTATTTTTTATTTTTACTTTTCAAATATATGCAACCATGGAAATAAACTTCACTCTCATAATGAGTCTGTTGTTTCCCAGAAGTTTTGATTTGCTATACATCTGTTTTCATGTCATACAAGGTATTTTTGGATTTCATTTTCATTTCTGCTTTTTAATTGCTTAAATTAAATTATTATTCAAACTCTTTTTATAATTATTTTTTTCTGATGCAAAGTCTTGCTTTGTAGCCCAAGCAAGTTTAGAATTTGTTTGTAATGCAAAAACAGCTTTTAACTTGCAATCCTCCTGCCACAGCCTCCCAAATACTGGGGTTCTAGGTGTGTGCTACCACTGTAGATTATAATTGCATTTTACAAAACAGTTGTGTATTGGAGATAGCTTTTTGGTTAGGTATCTTAAATGGTCTTATTAATAAAATCAAACCTGAGGCCAGTTACTTGGGTGAACGCTAGAAGATCAGAGAAGCAGAACAAGCCACAGCTATCTCACCTTGCCAATTCCTCAGCTGATCCTGTTTTCTCAGACTGGAAGCCTCTGAGTCCTTATCCAAGTGGATCTCAGCTGATCTGCTTCTCAAAAGCCTGAAAGCTTAACCAGCCTAGTTCCTGGTTTTCACGCCTTATATACCTTTCTGCTTTCTGCCCTCACTTCCTGGGATTAAAGGCTCACTTCTTGGGATTAAAGGCGTGAGTCACCATGCCTGGCTGTTTCCAGTGTGACTTTAAACTCACAGAGATCTGGATGGATCTCTGCCTCCCAAGTGATAGAATTAGAGGCGTGTGTGGCATCATTTTCTGGCTTCTATATCTAGTGGCTATTCTGTTCTCTGACCCCAGATAAATTTATTAGGGTACACAATATTTTGGGGAACACAATACCACCACAGTTCGGGATGTGAGTTCATGTCTACTTCCACCAATCAACAGTAGGTTTCATCTGATTTGAACCTATGCAGGCCCTGCGTATGCTGCCACAGGCTCTGTGGGTTCATGTGTACATCAGTCTTACTGTGTCTGGAAGACACTTCTTGGTAACACCCAAGCCCTCTGGCTCATGATCTTTTTGCCTCCTCTTCCACATAACTACCTGAGCCAATGAATTCTCATTACTTTGTAGGTCATCAGAATAATCTAGTACCTAGATTGTGTCTGAGACTTTGTTTTTGTACATAACACTTTTATTGGTTTTAAATTATTTTTTATAAGTTCTGTTTGAATAAGTATTTTAAATGAAAATGGAAAAGCTCCTGGCTGATGAAATTTTTTGACTTTCTAATTTTGAAATAATAGATTTATAGAAACATGCATAAACAATTAGAGATCCTTATGAACTCCACACCAATTTCACATTAGTGTATGCAGATATGTAAGAGTATTTTATGTTTAGCCCGTTTTTGGTATCTGTGGGTATACTTTTATGCAATCTAGTAATGTGAATACACACACACACACACACACACACACACACACACGTAGCAATTACTACAATCAAGATACAGAACTGAAACTGTCATGTTACCCATTTCTAGTAGTTTCCATCCCTTCTTTTTTCTTAAAGCTACTAATATGTTCTCATCTCTGTAGTTTTGCCAGTTTAATAATAGCATGAAATTTTAATGTCATGTAACCTATTTGAAATTGGCTTTTTTTTTGTTTTTTTTCGAGACAGGGTTTCTCCGTGTAGCTTTGCGCCTTTTCTGGAACTCACTTGGTAGCCCGGGCTCGCCTAGAACTCACAGAGATCCTCCTGGCTCTGCCTCCCGAGTGCTGGGATTAAAGGCATGCGCCACCACCGCCCGGCTGAAATTGGCTTTTAAAAATTTAATAGACTATATTTTAGAGCAGTTCTATGTTTACAGAAAGTGGTGCAAACGGTAAAGTTTTCTGTATATCTTCTATACTTTTTTCTATTATTAATATTAATATTGAATATTAATGTAGTATATTTATTACTATTGATAACTAGTAATGAATGCGTACTGTTCCTCCATACACTTCATAAGCATTTGATGTTTTCGAACTTAAGGCCTCAGGTGTAGTAGTCTAGCGCTCTGACTTAAAGCCACACACTGAACCTTGCATTTGATGTTTTCCAAGTCTTGTATTTCAACCATTCTTAGAAATGGAAGAACTAACTCATGGATGTTTGAATCTGCATTTGCTAATGACATATAAAATATTTTCTTATGCATATTTATCATATATTCTCTGTGATAAGATATTGATGTCTTATGCATGAGCCCCTTGAGTTCCCTGCAAATTGGTACATTGTAGCTAGAGTTTTCCTGCCTGGCCCACAGTCAGGACAAATCTCTCTCACCTGTCAGTCCCACAGCCGCTCAGACCCAACCAAGTAAACACAGAGACTTATATTGCTTACAAACTGTATGGCCGTGGCAGGCTTCTTGCTAACTATCCTTATATCTTAAATTAATCCATTTCTATAAATCTATACCTTGCCACATGGCTCGTGGCTTACCAGCATCTTTACATGCCGCTTGTCCTGGCAGCAGCTGGCTGTGTCTCCTTCCACCTTCCTATTCTCTCAGTTCTCTTCTCTGTTAGTCCCGCCTATACTTCCTGCCTAGCCACTGGCCAATCAGTATTTTATTTATTGACCAATCAGAGCAAAACAATTGCCATACAGAGCATCCCACAGCAGTACATGTATCAGTAGTTAGCTTTCTTTTCATTGTTGAGTGTTATTCTGAAGAAAGAGAAGAGCAGAATTTGTTTATCTAGTCCCCCAATGAAATATTTTCTGTGTTGTCCCAATTTGGGGACTATTAAGAGTGGAGCTAAAGGAAGACACCTAATATTGCTGCTGTCTATCTTCCACATACAGATGTACAAGTGATTAAATATCCACAAATACACATGAACAAGGATTCATACTTGTACATATATTACACACATGCACACACAAAATCTAAACATATGTTCGTATGTTTGTCAAAATACTATAAAACTCCAAAAACTTACTGATTATCATCTATAGCAAGAGAAATATTCAAATATTTAAAAGAAGATTTAGCATTTTTTTTGGTGAACAAGCATTTTAAAAGTATGGCTAGACAGCATTTGATTATAAAATCACTTTAATTTATGTACATATTGTTAACAACTAAGTATTAGAAGAATGTGTTCTTAAAACTCACTGTATTGTTAAATATACAGGGAAGTGTACAAAAGTGAAAATAGTGCTAGTATGAAGTGCTGTGGGATGTTCTGTATGTTAAATGTGTTGCTTTGATTAGTTAATAAATAAAACACTGATTGGCCAGTAGCCAGGCAGGAAGTATAGGTGGGACAAGGAGAGAGGAGAATTCTGGGAAGTGGAAGGCTGAGTCAGAGAGACGCTGCCAGCTGCCACCATGAAAAGTGAGAGGTAAGGTAGTGGTAAGCCACGAGCTATGTGGCAAGGTATAGATTTATAGATATGGGTTAATTTAAGATATAAGAACAGTTAGCAAGAAGCCTGCCATGGCCATACAGTTTGTAAGCAATATAAGTCTCTGTGTTTACTTGGTTGGGTCTGAGCAGCTGTGGGACTGGCCGGTGAAAGAGATTTGTCCTGACTGTGGGCCAGGCAGGACTGGAGAAAACTCCAGCTACGATGAATATCACTGTATAGACTTTTGTGTATATGTGATTTCATTTCTTTGGACTCTATGCCCTGAAGTGTGACTCTATGTTTGGTAATGAGATATAGGAATCTGACTTTGCTTTACTTTCATCCTTTCCATTCCTTTTCTTTCCACTTTGTTATACTGCTTGACATTCCAGTGTTATAGTAAGAGTTTTGAGAATAAACACTATGACCTTGACTTTAACAGGAAATAACTCTTTATTTCAACATTAAGGAGGAATTTAGTTCGTTTTCTTTCTTCAAATATTCTTTTTCAGGTTGGGTATGTCAACCATTTACAGTTTCCAGATTTTTTTTTAAAAAAGCTATTACACTTATTTATTTAATTTTTAGTATGTGTGCATGCATATCATGATATGCTTGTAGATGTCAGACAACAACTTTGTGGGAGTTCTTTGCTTTCACCATTTGGGTCCTGGGGACCAAACTCAGGTGGTCAGGCTTGGCAGCAAGCATATTTAACTGGGGGGCTATCTTCCTGGCCTACAATCTCTTGTCCCCAATTTTCTACTGTTTTGGTCTCCCAAATCATGACTGATTTATTCTCTAATTGGCTAATAGCACAATGCTTAAAGTATTGTTTGAGTTATTTAATTCTGACTTGAAACAAATGTTAGTTGTTCTTTTCTGTCCCTGGAAGAGATTTCCCTTTTGAAAACAATATCTCCTGTTCTATTCTTGGCATAGTATCAGTTACTTGCAATATAGTTAATAACTGTTTAGTGGGTTATCTCATTTATAATTTGTTATTATATTTTGCTGTGGGATGGTCTGTATGTCAAACATGTTGCTTATTGGTCAATGAATAAAACACTGATTGGCCAGTGGTCAGGCAGGAAGAAGTATAGGCGGGACAAGGAGGAGAGAATTCTGGGAAGTGGAAGGCTGAGGAGACACTGCCAGCCGCCGCCATGACAAACAGCATGTAAAGATGTCAGTAAGCCACAAGCAATGTGGCAAGGTATAGGTTTATAGAAATGGATTAATTTAAGATATAAGAACAGTTGGCAAGAAGCCTGCCACGGCCATACAGTTTGTAAGCAATATAAGTCTCTGTGTTTACTTGGTTGGGTCTGAGCGGCTGTGGGACTGGTGGGTGAGAGAGATTTGTCCTGACTGTTGGCCCGGCAGGAAAACTCTAGCTACAATATTTGACTATCTACATTGTTTATTTTCTTTTATTATAACCATATAATTGTTCATGTTGGAGATTTCTGATCATAAGGATAGCTTAGACCTAGGAAATGAGTGGTCATGTTCTTGTCTAATTCTCATTTGATGTACCTCTGACTTACATAATTTTAGACCTCGAAGTCTAGTCCTTATATTACTTGATTTTCTCATTACTATGACCAAATTACTAACAATAGTATATGGAGGAAAGGTGTTTATTTTGGCTCATGGTTCAGAGGTCACAATCCTGTCACTGTAGGCAATGCATGGTGACTGGGAGGATGGGAACTTGATTTATGGCTTGCTCATGTCTCAGCAGTTCAGACATTGGAAATCTCTAGCAAGAACCAGAAGAAGATAGCATCCTTGAAACTCAATCTCAGCAGCACACTTCTGCCATCTGGGTCACAGTCTCAAAGATTCCAGCGCCACCCCAAAACAGGTCTATGAACTGAAGACCAAGTATTAAACAATGTGAGCCTTTGGGGGACATTTTCCATCATTGTCTATTTTGACTCAGTCATCCTTCAAACAAGAAAACTGGGATCTATTTGAAGAAGCGAAGTGCCTTAAACTCAGAGTAAATATATAATCTACTCCATAAATTTATCTTTATATCAAAAGAGATACATTAATAAAGGAATAAGCTTGTCTTTGCTATGTGGTAATTTCCTACCTGGGTATGCAGACAGGGTTAATGGTGGTGTAGAGATTAGCATTGGCTTAAGGCATTGATTAGTCTGCAGAGAAGGAGGAAAAGATTTTTTTGTTGTTTATTTTGTGTGTGTGTGTGTGTATCAGTTTCTGGGATAGCAAATTCTGCATTGGTTCACCATTTATCTTGATGCATACAGTATTCTTTGGGTTAAACTCTTAGTCTTGAGTTTCTTTATTTAGATATATGAAAGTACCTTAGATAACCTTTGTGTTTGTTACCCATGGTTGCTTTATAGTTTCAAGTATCATTCTGGGTTTATATCTGAGATTCTTGAACTTTGAATTAAACCCAACTGTAGAGCTGTTGGGAGGGGTGTGAGAGTGAGTTGAAGAGGCAAGAAGCAGAAAAGAGGATTACTGGCTTTGGCTGAAACCAAAGCACCCTAGGTTTAAAAAACTACATGGTTTTGTTCTTCAGACAGCTATATCAGATTTTTAAATCCTTTAGTGCTGGTTTGTACATAGCCTTATCCAAATCTCTCTATCTTGCAGTCTCTGCTGCTCTCCTAGAATACTTTCCCAGCAGATCCACCGTGAAATTATATTTCTTGCACACGCTTAGGATTGATTTCTAGAGGCTAGGCTGGCTCCTTGCACTATGTGAAATATCAAATAGCAACTTGGTCAACAAGTATTTCTTTCCCTCTCAAAACTATAACCAAATTCTCCCCAATCCTATGAACTCCTTCAATGAGTAGTCATACTTTAATTGAACTACAGAAATAACACGTGACCAGAAATCATTCTATTTGGACTCAGCTATTTATATGGTGTTGGTTTCTGAGCAAGGAAAAATCTCATGTTTTAAATCTTTATATTTTGGGGTTGAAAAATTCTTATCATGCTCACCTATCCAGATTGTGATAAGGATAAAATATGACAACAGATGCCAAAATGTATCATGAATATACAAAAATTATCAGTATAATAATATCATTTTAACTGCTTATTGCATGCCTATTATGTATAGTCTACTCTAATCAATTCATATATCGTATGCATCTCTTAAATCATCATGCATTCAAAAGAAACAGAAAATTACCCTCCTCTCAGAGCTGAAAAAAGCAAGTTTATTAATTTTCTACTGCTGGTGCAAAAAAAAAACCTATCACAAACAGAGCACTTTAAAACAATAGACATTTTTTAAAAATATGTGAAGTAAAACTGCTGTCATCAGTGTGTTGTTTTTGGAAGTTTTGGTAAGAAATCTGCTTCCAGGCTAACTAAGACTGTTGATAGATTTCAGTTTCATGTGGTTGCTGAACTCAGTCCCAATTTTCTTGCTGGATGTTGGCCAGAGCATTTTGTCAGCTTTTCAAGGCCACTTGCATTTGCTGGCTCATGGACCTCTTCATCTTCAAATAAACAGTTAGTTCTTACCACTCTTTGAATCTCTTCTGGCTCTTATTCTGCATTGTTCTCCTCCTTTTAATGATCCATGTAGTTATACTGGACCTACTTGGAGAATCCAGGGTAATCCTGGTATGTTACAGTTATTAGATTACTATTTAATTCTATTTGCAACTCCCTTTGGCCATGTGATGTTAACATATTCACAAGTGTAATACTAGGGGTTAAAGATCATGGGAAATATAATCTTGATACTTTGCTAAGAACCATTTTTGTTCAATTTTACTATTTATCTTTGTAGACATAATTAAAATAATATTAATAAAACATAAATTAATGCTATTCAACATTCAACACAATGTACTATGATTGCTCCTTAAGGCACTTAGGTTACCTATTCATATACTTTTTGCATTATTTTGTCTTTGTTTTATAATTTTCTTTCTAATTGTATCATTGTCTACTTGTACATAAAGACTGTCTCCCCCAGTATCATGGTTGTTTATTACAGTGGCTTTCTATATATAATGGTACACTTAGTACTCATGTATCATTACATTTTTCTCATTCTGAAAAAAAGACCACACCCCTATAGTCTTTAAGGTATGCTTGTCTTCTGCTATTTTTAACTAGTTTATCATTGTAACACTAGTGTTACTGCATCACAAACAACAAAGCAAACAGAAGTTGTATCTGATCATGTAGTCTCAACTGCTGCTGATGTATTGTGGTCATTTTAGCAGTCTCTACTATTGTGCAGCATCTCTACTTCAGCACAGTGACCTCATGAACATGCACAAATGTTACATGTCACATTAATCTGAATATGATTATATGGGAAGTAGTCTGCGTGCTTACCCATGGTCATCTTGACACAAATCATAGGCAACTGACTATGCATTTCTTTATTTTTGTATTTGTATGAAAAAAATTGACTAAAAATGGAGTACACAACTTTGTCTTACTCTTTATAGGGAGCAAGGATCCAACATTGACCATAGTGTGTTGTATTAACTACATTTCAATTTCAGGTTACTAAGAATTATTCATTATACACCTTTACTCTTTTTGATTTTTTAAAAATAATTATTTTACTTTTTGAAATTAAAATATAATTACATAATTTCCCCCATCCCTTTCCTCCTTCTAGCCTCTCCCATGTAACTTCTTGTTCTCAAATTTACAGCTCCCTTTTAATTCTTGTTATATATACATGTCTCTATATATTTATGTGTATATATCTATATCTGTATATTCATAGACATATAAATACTACCTGCTCAGTATGCATAATGTTACTTGTACGTGTATTTTCAGGTCTAACCACTTAGTTTTGGATAACCAGTTGGGGTACTCTTCCCTGGGGAAGACTGTTTCTACTCTCAACACTCCTTAATTGCCTGTAGTTTTCTGTGTAGGGTTGAGGCATTCTTAGCTCTTTCCCTTCCATGTTAGCATATATATTTGTGCCACACTTGTTCAGGTCATATTTAGGCAGCCATGTTGTGGGATGGTCTGTATGTCAAATTGCTCTGATTGGTCAATAAATAAAACACTGATTGGTCAGTGGCCAGGCAGGAAGTATAGGTGGGACTAACAGAGAGGAGAATTGAGAGAACAGGAAGGCGGAGGGAGACACTGCCAGCTGCTGCCATGACAAGCAGCATATGAAGATGCCGGTAAGCCACAAGCACATGGCAAGGTATAGATTTAAGAAATGGGTTAATTTAAGATATAAGAACAGTTAGCAAGAAGCCTGCCACAGCCATATAGTTTGTAAATAATATAAACGTCTGTGTGTTTATTTTATAAGTGGGCTGTCAGACTGCTGGGGCTTGGTGGGACCCGGAGAGAAAACTCCAGCTACATAGCCATGTTGGTGAGATGTCATGGGTGTAGCTTCTCTGACATTTCTAGTAGACATGGTCTTATGGAAAGCTTTCTGTTCCTCTGGCTCTTATAATCTTCCCAGCTCCTCTTCAGATGTGATCCCTGAGCCTTAGGTTCAGGGATTGTATTGTAGATGTATCGTTTGGGACTGGGAACCAAGCATCTATATTACTCTTTCAATATCAACTTGAAAACTGGATCTATAGTTATATCAATCATTTATTCCTCATATTAATTGGTATTAATTGTTTATTTCTAGTTTAGCCTCCTTTTTTCATTTTTACTGATTTTTAATTGGTGTGTGCATGTGTGTGTGTGTGTGTGTGTGTGTGTTTGTGTGTGTGTGTGTGTGTGTGTTTGAATGCTGGGTGTCATGTTCTGCCACTCTGTACTTTTGAGATGCTCCTTTATGGAACCTGGAACTCATTGATTGGTTAGGCAGGCTGGCCAGAAAACCTCAGTGTTTTACATGAGTGTTCAGGGTCTGAGCCCATGTTCTATTACTAAAAAAATAAGAGCTTATGCACATGAAAATGAGCCATTGTTATAAGGTTGTATATCAATACTCTTAAGCATGATTTAGTTACTCATGATCACTTCCTCTAAATATAAGGATTCTTTAGATAGAGCCAGTGCCTATGCACAATTTTATGTTATGTACAGCTTATCTTGTTAATGGTTTACCTGAATATACACCATGCAAGTGAACACCTGTACTAGAGATTAAGTGTTCTTTATTGGGACTTATAAATTATTATTTTGATATGTTATGTAGTCATACTTATATTTTAGAATATTATTCTCATGTTATGTTGATTAATAATTACATACTGCATAAGGATATTTAACTCAATGATGGTGGTCTCATAAGGTTATGATGGAGCTGGATAATTTCTATTTTTTGATGTGGTAGCGATTGCAAGTTATATCACAGCACATCATAGAAATATTTGTAGAGCTATCAGTGTAAAAAAAGGTATTGTGTGGCTAGCATAAAAGTATATACATGTAAGTATATATATATATTATTTATAATGAATAATTTAGTGTTTAATATTTTATTTCTTTTTAAATTTAAAAGTATTTTAATAGATATATAAGCATAACTTTTTACATTTTTATTGCAATTTAATGTTTCTTTTATTCGTACTTAACTTTAAAATTTAATTTTATTGACTTAAATTTTTAATTTTGTTTCTTCTTATTGGTGTTTAGTTATTGTAGAGTTTCATATAGGCAATTTCTTTCAAGTATATCCTATATTAGTACTCATATCATGTTCATCCCCTCCTCCCTTTAACTCCTCTCCTTAGTATTGTGATATATATGTGTATATATACATATAATATGCATATAAATACTGTGTATTGTTTTAATCAAGTTAAAATTTATCTCTTCAAACATATATTGTTTCATTATGATGAAAAAATTAAAATTAATTTATTCAAACATTTTGAAATGTAACTGCATTATTGGTATCCATAGCTATCCAAGTGAATAGAACACCAGAACTTCTTGTTTCTAACTAATTTTGTAGTCATCAATTAACCTCCTACTCTTTCCTGACCAATCATTAATTTAGAGTGATAGTATTTTTTTTTACATTTAAAAAATATTTCCTGTAAATTAGCATGCTGTGTTATGCTGGCAACAGCCTTGAATTCCTTGTATTACTGAATCCCTTGAACACATTGTTAGCCTGTGCATAACTGCAATTTAATGTTTATAGATAACTTCTCATTCTAATAGATGATTGTGAGTATAGTCAAGGCTGAGAGGTTGCTGTTCATCTGAACATATGGCATAATGTTTCATTTTGTACCATTTGCCTCTTACTTTGATTTTAATTTTGTTTCTTCTTATTGGTGTTTAGTTTCTTCTTATTAGTGTGGATGGTCAGTTGAGCATATCTTTCCTAGACCCTGTAGCTGAAGTTTTCCTGTGTCCCACCTGGCCCATGGTCAGGACAAATCTCTCTCACCCGCCAGTCCTGCAGCTGCTTGGACCCAAGTAAACACACAGAGGCTTACTTAATTAAAACTGTTTGGCCATTAGCTCAGGCTAACTATTGACTATAGCTCTTACACTTAAATTAACCCATAATTCTTATGTTTAACCATATGGCTTGGTACCTTTTCTCAGTTCTTCCTTCACATCTTGCTTCCTCTGTGTCTGACTGGCAACTCCTGACTCAGCCTTCCTGTTCCCAGAATTTTCTTCTCAGCTTGTTCTGCCTATACTTCCTGCCTGGCTACTGGCCAATAAGCATTTTCTTTATCAACCAATGAGAGCAACTGTAGTTGTAACTGTCTTTTTAAGTAAGAAACACACAGCCGATTGCAGAGTTAAAAGCCCAAGAGGTCAGAGCAATAGCTAAGAGCTAAAAACCTTACCCTTCACTGCCGCTGCTGTCCTCAGCAAGAGTGCTATTTCCTGTGTATCTTTCTTCTTATAGACTTTCTGTTCTGCCTTCTCATTGGTTGTAAACCCAACCACATGACCTCCTCGTCACTGCCCATCTATACAGACCTCCAGGTCTTCTATGGTTGGTATTGAGATTAAAGGCATGTGTCTCCATGCTGGCTGTATCCTTGAACACACAGAGATCTGCCTAGCTCTGCCTCCCAAGTGCTGGGATTAAAGGCATGCACCAGCACTGCCCAGCTTCTGCTATGGCTTGCTATTAGCTCTGACCCTCAGGCAACTTTATTTATTAACATACAAATAAAATCACATTTCAGTACAAATAAAATATCACCATATTTCCCCTTTTCTATTTTAATAAAAAGAAAGAAGGGAAAAAGGTTATAACTAACATAAGAAAAACTATATACAAAAGTACAATAACTATATACCATATATACAAGCAATAAATACCTAAACAATGTCTAGTCCATTTGTATTTGACAAATTCAGAGAAAATAATTCCATTACCTATCCTATTTTGGTAAGTCCAAAATATACCTGATTCATTTTCTATCCTAACTAATCTTCAACTATCATTAACTAATCTTCAGCTATAACTAACTAATCTTCAACTCCCTCAGAGATGCAAGAAGGAAATAATATTGCCTAACAAAAATAAAAACAGGAAGTGCATGCAAGCAACTTCCAAAAAAAGATGTGAGTTGACAGAAACAGCCAGCTGCCTGAACAGTCACCTGAGGTTTCTCCACAGTGTTGGGGCATCATCTTCAGCCTATAGGCTTAGCGTATCTGACAGACTCATTTGTGAAGTAGGATGTACACAAGGTCAATAGTTCGACCTCACATTTGGTGAGAACAGTCCATGTACCAGAAACACCTGAATTCCATTAGTGTCATGTCATGATTCAAGATTTTAAATTCTGGAAATTGTTGATGTTTTTTGAATTCAGCTGTCCATTCTTCTTGACTGTGTATATTTGGCTTCATCTTGGCATCCCATTCTTCTCCACATCCCTCTATTTAATGCCAGTCTACTATTGAGAGATGTGAGCTTGGTTACTCTTCAAGAATAACTGTTTCAGTTGCTGTTCCACTGCACATCAGAAGCCATCAGCCCACTGCCTGTTCAGCTGTTTTCGAAGCAAAGGGCACTGTACCTTTTCCGGATTGCAAAGGCCACTTCAGGGATGGTGCCATATTGTCCTGGCTTCAGAAGATGCCTTTTGATAAAGCCACAACCATACTTGTTTTGCAAGAATCAGTAGTCCTTTGTTTCTTGTCCTGTCTGTCCTGTTTGTCAGCAGTTGATTTGAAGATACTTTGTTGTCCAGTGTCTAACTTTTGCCACAATGAAAGTTAACTCCATATGCAGTTTCTTCAATGCCCATATTTTCTCTGAATTAGATTGGTACTGCCAGGAGCCAACATGTCTCATAGTCATAACAAAAAAGAAAAATTTTCTAAGTTATTAAAACATTTTAAATGCCATATTCTGTGGATCTCTGAAGGTTTTGAAGATGACCTGTCTATCTAAAATATATCTGCTCAATCTTGAAAACATAGCTAATATGATTATAAGTTCTATTATAATGTTTAACTACTAACTTTCATTTCTTTATATCCTAATAGTTGGTATAATAACATTCAAGGATCAGAAAATTGCATTATTTGTTAAATGAATGGTATAAGAACAATTAGAAATATACATATAGCATTTTCTAACAATATCAATTTCAATATATATATTTTGTATATAATATAAAACAATCCAATCCAATGTAAAGTATTTAAAACTAGTAATTGTCTTTTTTTAACAAGAACCTTAAATCTAATCTCCTTTGCTTAGCCCTTTTCCTAACCCTTAACAACAACTTGTAACCAACCCCTGCAAACAATGAAAATTATCCCAGATCCAAAACCCATTAAAAGACCAAAAAAACCACCTGCCCCACACCATCTCTTTGGAATTGTGGGTGTTGTATTCTTAAAATTGCTTCCTGCTGGGTATGGGTGAAGGTATCTTTATTCTGAAAAGAAAAATTTTGGGTTAATCGTCAAATTCTAGGATAGGAAGTTATATCTTTTTGTTTGTTTGTTTTTTGTTTTTTTGCAGAGTTAAAAGCCCAAGAGGTCAGAGCAATAGCTAAGAGCTAAAAACCTTACCCTTCACTGCCGCTTCTATCCTCCTCAGCAAGAGACCTCCTTCCTGTTTGTTTGTCCTTTTTATTGACTTTCTATTCTGCCTTCTCATTGGTTGTAAACCCAACCACATGACCTCCTCGTCACTGCCTGTCTGTACAGACCTCCAGGTCTTCTATGGTTGGTATTGAGATTAAAGGCATGTGTCTCCACGCTGGCTGTATCCTTGAACACACAGAGATCTGCCTAGCTCTGCCTCCCAAGTGCTGGGATTAAAGGCGTGCACCACCACCGCCCAGCTTCTGCTATGGTTTGCTATTAGCTCTGACCCCCAGGCAACTTTATTAACACACAAATAAAATCACATTTCATTACAAATAAAATATCACCATAAGCAACACATTCACAGCATATAGAGCGATATCCACAGCAAGACCCACTACTGTAGTTTATCTGATTGTACATTATATGTATATAATATTAACCACTGTTGTTTTCTGTGCATACATAATGGATACTACTACCTATCCTGAGTGTGTAAGAGACAAAACATCATGATTGACTTCTGAATGCAGAATGATTACTTTAGCATGAATATTAGTTGTAATATTGTGGCCATTAAATCCTGTGCAAGAATCACTCCATTTCTCCTGACTACTCCTGTACCATTTCTATTATCAGTTTTAATAGTTGTTCCCTCACATAATGGGATAATTTTGGTGCATACCAGAAACAAGCACAAATCCACATATGCCATGGCCAGTTTTCATAATGGATCATGTTCATATAAGTCTTCTTTTGTTTCATTGTCATCCTCTTGAACCAAAGTCATCCACTGCTTGTGTGGTGATATTTTATTTGTGCTCTAATAAATAAAGCTTACCTGGAGATCAGAGGAAAAAACCAGCCATCATAAGTAAACTCAAAATTCATGCAACGTTAGCACACGCCTTTAATCCTATCACTTGGCAGGCAGGGATCTGTCTGGATATATGTGAGTTCAAGGTCACACTGGGAACAGAGCCAGACGTGGTGGCACACACCTTAAATTCCAACACTAGTTAACCATGGAGGTCTGGAGGTCTGTACAGACAGATAGGAAGTGACAGAGCTTGGTGGAAAGAGGAAGTGATATAGCCGGACAGAGAAAGCAAATCAGATGGTAGAACAATAAGGCATATAGGCGTGGGTAGACAGGAAGTATCTTGCATTTGGAAGCTTCAGAGTTGGTGAGGTGAGGTTAGCTGTGGCTTTCCCAATTTCCCTGATCTCTCTCAGGTTTTCACCCTCTATATCTGGCTCTGTGTTTTCTATTAATAAGACCATTTAGAAATTCATCTACATACTTGTATGTTTTTCTTGTTAGCATACCATATCTACCCAAATAATAATCATATCACAATTTATTTCTGTACTATGTCCATACATACTAGCATTATAATTGGTAGCCTGTCTTTATGTGTATGGCTATGCACCACAAATACATATTCAAATTATGTTTTTTTAACATCTTAGTCATCTAAAAACCTTACATCATTCAGATATGCTCTTAGACCAATAACAGAATTCTTTCTTTTCAATCAGCTGAATGATTTTCATTATTTTGTTATTTCTTGTGATATTACATGTACCCCATCTTTCATATGTGAATTGACCCATTATCCATAATAGTGATGTGTCTAAACACTTTTTGTCAAGTACTATGTTTTCATATGTATTTTCACTTAAACACCAAGATTTGTGAAAATACATAATGACAGTCTAGTATTTTTTCCAGAAACTGAATATTTTGTGCCTTTTATGTTAATCTGTGTGTTCACTGTGTATTTTGACAATAACATGGGTTTCTCTCTCCTTTGTCATTGGTTTCTACTTTGTAACATGGCATTAGCACATGTTGCAAGATGTTCTGTGTGTGCATTGTGGTCAATGCTCAGACTCCTGTGGTGGCTGTTTATACACCACGGATGTTTGAACATGTGCTATTGTATCTACTTTTACAACATTGCCATCTGCTTCTGGACCAAAGTCATTCATTTCTCTACTCGGTAATTATGGTGATGATATCATATCCCTTGTTTCTTATAATGACTGCCAGCCTCAGTTCTGGAGATAAATACAAGTGCATTATGGTCAAACAATGATACTTGCAATAGTATTTAGAATAGTATGGTATGAGCTTATGCAATGGAGGACTGACTCACTTTGAGTCAGTGCTATATAGAGTATTCTATTAGTTCTAACACTATTATTTTCTGTTCTTCTATCATCAGTTTCTCCCCTAATATATTTGCACATCTTCTTTTAGGTTGTAGTCATATTTTTATTTGCTTGTAATGTCTGAGAACATACCACGGTGAAATGCTCCAATATCAGACAATTTTATAAATATGTGTTATGTTACTGCCTTTAGCATAATTGTGATGCCTTGCTGGCCTAATAATAGTATCCTTATGAATGATATTACCTTTATTCCTATATCTTGTTCATCTTGGCATATTCTTCATTAGATTGTTTGCTCATGTATCACATCCACCTACTATTGTATTACTATAACTGTATAGGTTTTTGCTCATGCACCATAATTGCCTGAGCATACAACATGCTTGTCTGCTCATACCCCATGGTTCCTGTGCAGGAATCTTAACTGTGGGAAACAATGTTTTATGCATCACCCATATATCAGTTTATGTTTTCTGGTTGTTTTTTACTAGTATATGGATCTCTGCTCCTGGAACATGCCTACATTTCTATCATTTCCAAAGTTAGAGATATTATCTTGTGTCACTAGACTTCCTGTGCATCAGAGTCCAGTGTTCAGATGCATCCACATACCATAACTGCTTAAGCATGTACAGTGATTTCTCAGCTGTTTGATAAGTTTCATCTGCTCCTAGACTAAAGGGAACTGTGATTTATTAATTTCAAAATGATTGCATGGCTACTTCTTACAGCATAATTTTAATTCATATCATGAGATTGTATAACTAAGCAACATGATCAAATGCTCTAGTACAAATGATGTCTCTTTGTGCATCATGGTCACATGGTCATCTGGACATATATGCTGCCATGTCTCCCTTATCATATGTGACTCATGCAGTAAAGATTTTTGCTCCTGTGTCATGGCTCACTTATAAAGCACAAAACCATCTGACTGAGCATCACAGCATCACTTTCTTCTTCCATACCATATGTAGTATCTTTGCATATCTATGCATCTTAGTTCTTATGGTATAACTGCTATGTCATAGTATAGATTATTTTGTGGAGATTATGATCAAATGGACAAACACTGCTCATGGCTTTCATCACTTCTGGATGTCCATTGGATCTCTTTATGTATCTTGGCCACATGATTCTGAAGTAAATGTTCATATACTGAGATTTTTTTCAGCTTCACAACTTATTCACTTGTGAATTAGCTACTCATAGCTATTTTCTACTATACCTTGTCTCTTGGATCTATGTGTGTGTGGACTCATTTTCAATAATTGTATGGCGAAGCATAGCACATTATGCTGTTTTATTGTGTTTGAAGTTTTACTATGATCTTGTGCTCATTCTTCATGATTACATGAAAATGCAGCCATCATTGTCTGCTTTGTAATAAAGCTGGAAATTTCTTTACCTTGACTACCATTTTGCACACCTTAATTATTTCTTACTTCAATGTTTTTACATCCTCTTGCCTCCTCAGTATCTACTACTATATAATGGATGTCAGAACCTTCAGTGTGTGCATCGTGGTCAAATGCTCAGATTCCTGTGGTGGCTGCTCATGCACCACGGATGTTTGAGCATGCACTACGGTGTCTACTTTTGCTACATTGCTATCTACTTCTGGACCAAAACCATTTGTTTCTGTGCTCTATGTTTTTAATCTTACCACATTTGTCTGAGGAACCATGACATCTTCAGAGTAGATACATAACACAGACTCTGAAGCCAGACTCTTTGGATTTGAATCCTGCTTTTGTCATTTAATAGTTTGGTGTTCTTGAGCAAGATATTTTTCTTTCCAGTGCCTCTGTTTTTTTTCAACTTTAAAATAATGATAATAATATTATCTCATAGGGTTATTGTTAGGACTTGACAACTTGAATGTAATATGCTTGGCTTAGTGCCTGATACATAGTAAATGTTAAATGCTTCCTGATATTGTTTTATTATTTGTATCATATCTTGTTCTATATGGTCCATTAATATCTTAGTTTCATATTTTAGATGAGTATCATCTCCTTTTGCAAAGCTGATCATTGATTTATTGGGTTTTTCGTAACTGATAATGCTTCTCTGAGCAGAAAGAACACCATAGTTAACTACCATTTCTTACCTATATCATAATTCGTATCATGTGTTTAAAGCTATGTTTATGTGTATTGTAATAAAAAACTTGTACTCTTTTTCTTGCACATGGACATCTGAACATAAGTCTTTGTGTCTCCCACTATATCTTTTGTTCCTGCACCAGCATATTCTTACCCTATTATGCTTTCTTGATCATGTATTATGATTGAACTAGCTCCTTTTCTAGTTGCTATCACAAAATACCCAGCAAAAGCATCTTAAGAGAGCAGAGGTTTGCTTGGCTTACAGTTTCAGAAGGTACAGTTAATTTATCATGGTGGGAAAAGGATGGCAGCTGGGGCAGCCTAGTCTGTGGTTGAGGGAATTTATAGAGTAGTTTGTTCTCATTTTGGCAGATCAAGAAGCACAGTGAACACTCCAGGAGCAGGGCCCACATATAACTTTCCCAGGTCCACCCCAGTGACTGATTTCCACCAGTCAGGTCTTAACTTTCCCCACAATGTGCTTCCATCTGGGAACCATATGTTCAACTCTATGAGCCTGAGGGGAATATCATAGACAAGTGGTCACTCATGTTGATTCGATATCCCTGTACCATGGTTATCTCTTCGGGAAATTGGGGCTTTAATTACATTCTGTTTCTAATGGTATTGTTACTTTGATGAAGTCTCTTCTTTCACTGAAAATATGTCTTACTTGCACCAAAAATATTACTTCAGCTGGGTGGTGGTGGTACATGCCTTTAATCCCAGCACTTGGGAGGCAGAGCCAGGTGGATCTCTGTGAGTTTGAGACCAGCCTGGTATATAGACTAGATCCAGGACAGGCACAAAAACTACACAGAGAAATCCTGTCTCAAAAACAAAACAAAAAGCCGGGCGTTGGTGGTGCACGCCTTTAATCCCAGCACTTGGGAGGCAGAGGCAGGCGGATCTCTGTGAGTTCGAGGCCAGCCTGGGCTATCAAGTGAGCTCTAGGAAAGGCGCAAAGCTACACAGAGAAACCCTGTCTCGAAAAACCAAAAAAAAAAAAAAAAAAAAAACCAAAAAAAAAGTTACTTCAATTAATAGATGTAGTGATGTCTCATTGCTTTTATTGCATTTTTTCAGTCTTAAGAATGTCTTTTAAAGAAATGCATTGGTGTAATCAATCTTCAGTGTTTAGCACTCAGTGATCATTGGGCTTATTTTTCTGTATTTTAAATTTTAAAATACAAAGTACAGCACATATTTATAGTTACATAAAGATGCGCATTGTTTAATAGTAGTTATAAATTGAACATCTCTTCAATCACCATATAAGTGAAGATCTAAAAATTTGTGACTATTTCTGAAGCTTAGATGAAACCCATCTCTGCTCTCAGATACTTGCTTCATCACTAGAAGTAACCATTATTCTTAATCTTATTTGTTTTCTTAAATTAATTTATTACATGTATAATCAAATATACATTAATTTTTATAATTTTGAATTTATGAATATATTTAGAAAATTTGTTTTTTTTGCATTTATAAATATATTTATTTGATACATACAAAATTATAAACATTAAAATATATGGTATGCTTTAGTGTATTCACTTTAAAAGTTTCATGTCTTTTTAACTTTTGACTTTTGAATATGTAAATAAAATTTCAACTGTGTATTTATGACTAATGAAATACTTAAAAATATATTTCTCTAAACTGAGCAGTAGAAGTTCATGCTTCAACCCCAGCGCTTGGGAAGCAGAGACCAGAGACAGGCGGATCTTTTTGAGTTCGAGCCCAGCCCGGTCTACACAGGGAGTTCCAGGGCTACAAATCACAGTGAAATCCTGTCTCAAAAAAGAAAATAAAATATACCAAAAAACAAACAAACAAACAAACAAAAAACATTCACTGAGACCCTTGCAGTATCCACTGAATAACATTCCAGTTATAAAATGACATATTTAACCCAGTTACCTATAATTTATTTTTTTATTAATATAATGATTTTTTTGTTGTTTTGTTTTTGGTTTTTTGAGACTGGATTTCTCCATGTAGTTTTGGTGCCTGTCCTGGATCTCACTCTGCAGACCAGGCTGGCCTCTGGAACTCACAGAGATCCACCTAGCTCTGCCTCCCAAGTGCTGGGATCAAATGCATGCACCACCACTGCCCAGCAGGACCATGCTTCTTTTAGCCTTATTTGAATCTGAAAGTAGGCATTAACTGTGGATCCTTTAGAACAAACACTAGAAAAGAAAATCACATTATGTAAATTATATCCAAATTTTCACTTAAATATGGATGAAAAATTTGTTAGAAACCATATCTCAGTCAGTTTTTTTGAAAGTGTTCTGTGATTTATAAGGTGTTCTGTAAAACCATTGTCTGAAACAGTAATCTGAATTTATATATGCTCATTAATATTTTTCTCCAAATTTTATTTGATTTGATATTTCACATGATTATGTAAGGGAGAATAAAACCAATAACTCTAAAGAATTCAGGTTTAGTAATGTACTAAAAAATATGACTTATCTTTAATTTTAAAGCAAGGCCATGTTTTACAGTGTTAAGCTGTTTGACACATGCTGATTTAAGAACATATAAAGGGAGGTGTAACATTAGAACTTAATTGGTATTAAAGACATTAAAAAATTAAAATTCATATAAGTTCAATAGAATTGACTTATGGAACTGCTTTAATAAAACACAAAAATACTTACTTAGAAAACTTCATATGTCACTGAAATACGTAGACATCATCCTTATACTTGATAAAGATTGTCCTCAAATTCTAACACGACATTAAAGAAACTAGAGAAACAAGAGACCTAGAAAGCATGAATACAGGAAACTAAAAATTGAATTCTTTTTAGCTAAACTTTGAAAAACATACTAGAAGCTAGAATTTTTTATGAAATGGAAATTAACTATTCTATCTGATATTATATAATCAGTTTCTTTGTTGCTCTATTTTGCAAGGAAGAGTGGAAGGAGAATGGTGAATTTCTAAGGTGCCCTTCATGCCACAATTTGATGTGATTTGAGGAATTCTCCTGGCAGTTGGCACAAATGGAATTTTTTTTTAATTTTACAATATAATTCAACTTTACATATCAGTCATAGATCACCCCATTACCCCTCCTGCCAACCCCCCCTCTCCCTGGCCCACCCCCCATTTCCATCTCCTCCAGGGCAAAGACTCCCCCAAGGATTGAGATCAACCTGGTGGAACTCAGCCCAGGCAGGTCTAGTCCCCTCCTCCCAGGCTGAGCCAAGTGTCTCTACTAAGCCCCAGGTTTCAAACAGCCAATTCATGCACTGAGCACAGGACCCAGTCCAACTGCCTGGATGCCTCCCAAACAGATCAAGCCAATCAACTGTCTCACCCATTCAGAGGGCCTGATCCAGTTGGGGGCCCCTCAGCCATTGGTTCACAGTTCATGTGTTTCCATTTGTTTGGCCACTTGTCCCTGTATTCCATCCATCCCTGGTCCCAGCAACTCTAGCTCACATAAACCCTCCTCCTTCTCGCCAATTGGACTCCCGGAGCTCCACCCAGGGCCTGACCGTGGATATCTGCATCTAGTTCTCTCAGTCACTCGATGGGGTTTCTAGTATGACAATTAAGGTGTTTGGCCATCCTATCACCAGGGTAGGTCAGATCGGGCTATTTCTCGACTATTGCCAGCAGTCTATTGTGGGGGCATCTTTGTGGATTTCTGTGGGCCTCTCCAGCACTTTGCTCCTTCTTATTCTCATGTGGTCTTCATTTATCATGAACATTCCTTGTGTTTCCTCTCTGTACTTGATCCAGTTGGGATCTCCCACTCCCCCAAGTTCTTTTTCCCTCGCCCCTCGCCCCTCATTACCCCCACTCACGTCCAGTCTGTTCATGTAGATCTCATCCATTTCTCCATCATTGGGCGATCCCCATGTCTTTCTTGGGGTCCTGTTTTCCAGGTAGCTTCCCTGGTGTTGTGAGTGGCCGTCCAGTCATCCTTGTTCCACAACTAGTATTCTCCTATGAGTGGGTACATACCATGTTTGTCTTTCTGAGTCTGGGTTACCTCACTCAGGAGGATTTTTTCTAGATCCCTCCATTTGCCTGCAAACCTCATGATGTCGTTGTTTTTCTCTGCTGAGTAGTATTCCATTGTATATATGTACCACAGTTTATTTATCCATTCTTCGGTTGAAGGGCATCTAGGTTGTTTCCAGGTTCTGGCTATTACAAATAATGCTGATATGAACATAGCTGAGCAAGTGCCCTTGTGGTATGGTTGAGCATTCCTTGGGTATATGCCCAAGAGTGGTATAGCTGGATCTTGGGGGAGATTGATTCCCAATTTCCTAAGAATGCGCCATATTGATTTCCACAGTGGCTGTACAAGCTTGCATTCCCACCAGCAGTGGATGAGAGTTCCCCTAGCTCCACATCCTCTCCAGCACAAGGTGTCCTCAGTGTTTTTGATCTTAGCCAATCTGACTGGCATAAGGTGGTATCTCAGAGTTGTTTTGATTTGCATTTCCCTAATGATTAGGGATGTTGAGCAATTCCTTAAATGCCTTTCAGCCATTTGTGTTTCCTCTGCTGAGAATTCTCTGTTTAGTTCTATAGCCCATTTCTTAATTGGACTGTTGAGAATTTTGATGTTTAATTTCTTGAGTTCCCTATATATTTTGGATATCAGTCCTCTGTCCGATGTGGGGTTGGTGAAGATCTTCTCCCATTCTGTGGGCTGTCGCTTTGCCTTGTTGACCGTATCCTTTGCTCTACAAAAGCATTTCATTTTCAAGAGGTCCCATTGATTGATTGTTTGTCTCAGTGTCTGAGCTACTGGTGTTATACCTAGGAAGTGATCTCCTATGCCAATGCGTTCAAGACTACTTCCTACTTTCTCTTCTAGCAGGTTCAGAGTAGCTGGATTTATGTTGAGGTCTTTGATCCACTTGGACTTAAGTTTTGTGCACGGTGATAGATATGGATCTATTTGCAGCCTTCTGCATGTTGATATCCAGTTATGCCAGCACCATTTGTTGAAGATGCTTTCTTTTTTCCATTGTACGCTTTTGGCTTCTTTGTCAAAGATTATATGTTCATAGGTGTGCGGATTAATGTCAGGGTCTTCAATTCGATTCCATTGGTCCACAAGTCGGTTTTTATGCCAGTACCAAGCTGTTTTTATTACTGTAGCTCTATAGTAGAGCTTGAAGTCAGGGATCGTGATGCCTCCAGAGGTTGTTTTATTGTACAGGATTCTTTTGGCTATCCTGGGTTTTTTGTTTTTCCATATGAAGTTGAGTATTATTCTTTCCAGGTCTGTGAAGAATTGTGTTGGTATTTTGATTGGGATTGCATTGAATTTGTAGATAGCTTTTGGTAAAATTGCCATTTTTACTATGTTAATCCTGCCTATCCATGAGCACGGGAGATCTTTCCATTTTCTGACATCTTCTTCAATTTCTTTTTTCAGGGACTTGAAGTTCTTGTCATATAGGTCCTTCACTTGCTTGGTTAGCGTTACCCCAAGGTATTTTATGTCATTTGTGGCTATTGTAAAGGGTGATGTATCTCTGATTTCCTTCTCAGCCTGTTTGTCAGTTGTATATAGGAGGGCTACTGATTTTTTTGAGTTGATCTTGTATCCTGCTATGTTGCTGAAGGTGTTTATAAGCTGTATCAGTTCCTTGGTTGAATCTTTGGGGTCACTCAAGTATACTATCATGTCATCTGCAAATAGGGAAAGCTTGACTTCTTCCTTTCCCATTTGTATCCCCTTAATCTCCTTATGCTGTCTTATTGCTCTGGCTAGAACTTC